>JAQMYJ010000038.1:31022539-31032539 GCA_030014305.1 Clarias laeviceps
TATAAATGTTGTTGCTGTTGTTTTTAGTATTCCGAGTGTTGTCATTGTTATTAGTGGTGGTGGTGGTGGTATTATAGGGTTTTTTTGATATTAGTGTTTATGGTGGTCTTATACAGTAGATGTGCTGCTGGTGGTGTTGTTGCTGTCGTTCTTGATGGTGGTGGTGGTAGTTGTGCTATTGTTGTTCCTTTGTGCTTATTAGTGTTGTTGCTGGTGGTACTAGTAGTAGATGGTATTGTTGTTGCTGTTTTTGCTGGTGTTGCTGGTATTGTTGTTGTTAGTGTTGTTGTAATTGATGGTGGTTGTATTGTTGTTGTTGGTGGTGTTTTTTGTTAGCATTGTTCTTGTCAGTGTTCATGCTGTTGGAGGTGGTTAGTGCTTTTTTGTTAGTGCTGTGGTTGATGATGTTGAGGTTGTTGGTGGTTGTGCTGTTATTGTTTTTTGTTAGTGTTGCTTTTGCTGTTGTTGTTGTTGGGATTGGTGGTGATGTAAGTGTTGTTGTTGCTGTCGGTGGTGGTGGTGGTGGTAATATTATTGCTATTCTTGTTGGTAATGGTGCTTTTTTGTAACTGCTATTTAAAGGTCACCTTAACACTTAAATAAAGAAAAAAAATAATAATCATAAAAATGTATATAAATACAGAGTAAATATGTGATTTTAGCTTTTGTGACATTTTTTTTTTTCTCTCATCCAAAAGTGGAATAATGTGTAAGATAATAAGGCAGTGTGTGGGAAGATATCCAGCTGTCAACATGACAGAAGCAGAATAATAATAATAATAGGCGGCACGGTGGTGTAGTGGTTAGCACTGTCGCCTTGCACCTCCAGGGTCCGGGTTCGATTCCCGTCTCTGTGTGCATGGAGTTTGCATGTTCTCCCCGTGCTTGGTTGGTTTCCTCCGGGTTTCCACCCACAGTCCAAAGACATGTAGGTCAGGCTAATTGGCGTCCCCAAATTGTCCGCTGTATGTGAAGAAGGGTGTGAGTGTGTGTATATGTGTGTGTGCCCTGCGATGTACCACGCCTCGTGCCCGAGGTCTCCTGGAAAAGGCTCCAGGTCCCTGCAACCCTGAATACAGGATAAAGCGGTATAGACGATGAGTGAGAGAGATAATAATAATAGAATTTACAAATTGTGGAAATCAAATGAAATGATTACATTGTTTGTTGTGATTAATAATAATCTTCCTATGCTGTACCTAGATCTGTGTAGCCCTCTATCTTCTCCTTGAAAGAATGTCCCGTGTTAACGGTGGTGTCCATGCCAAAGCAGATGGCCGGCCGCTCGCACTGGCATGAAGGCTCTATTTGTGTCACTGCTCAGTGTTCCAGATGGCTTGCCGTGTGAGACTTGTTTGGCCATAGGGGACTACATACATGCTTTTGTCATTGGGATCGGGCCACCAAGGACTGTCCATTTACGCCCTTATTTTAACCATATGCATTTTTTTTATTAACCTAAATAAGACTACGGGTAAAGGACAACATTTCCTCAAGAGGACGTTGGGTTTAGAAATGTGGTTTGGCCTTAAAATGACAGTCTTGTTGAGGTGGTGGGTAAATTCATTCTGACAAGCATGAAACACTCCAACGCGAACGTACAGGAGAGTCTGGAGGAACCGTCATGGTCGCAAAGATATATCTTATAAGATGCAAACAGCAGTGCTCGAGTTTGTGATTGCTTACAGTATTTGATGATTCCTGCTGATTTTACATCTAAGGTTTTCTTCACAACATTATTCATGTTTCAAATTTTTTTTTTTTCTTTTTCTCAGGCCTCTTACATGAATATTTCACAAATTTCACATTTTTTACAGGAAGTGTCTACAGGAAACATCTTCCACTAAAAGTCGTGCACTTCATCTAACAGACAGTTTATAGTTTATGCCGTTAGCATAGAGCCGCGCTGTCTACTGTACAGTACATACGCCAAGGCTTTTAATAGCTAATATTTTCTTTCCGTGTATTCTGAATCAAAATATTTTAGAATGTTTATTATTATTATTATTATTATTATTATTATTATTATTGTTGTTGTTGTTGTTTGCTATACAGGCTTATTCAGTTTTATTAATTAACAAATAAGTAGGAAAAAATAAAAAAAATCTTTAAATACAAATCTTTCACACCGTTCTAGCACATGCATGTTGTAATGTTAGCATTTTCTGAAATTTATGAAAATGGATATTTACTACATATACAAAAAAATATATATAAATAAGGACGTTTCTCCCAACTTTTTTTTTTTTTCAAACATTTTCATTGAGAACATTTTCACATAAATGAAACACAAAAATTCACTTTTAAAACTAGGTGTGCACGTTGCCTCAATTTAGGACACCATGTGCTTTGGTTGTGTATTTCAGACGAAAGAAAAGTCAACAGAGACACTTCTTTCTGCTTCCCCTAAACCAAACAGACAGAGTTTGACAAAAAAATGGTGAATGAGGCAAAAGTGAAGTTTTCTCAAGGGGCTCCACGGAACAACTCCAGAAGTGTAGCACATCATGTTTTTGTTGATCCCAGATGAAATCGAAATGATACACAGAGAGGTTTTATTATTGCAATATAGCCAGTTACAGTAATAAACGCCTTCTGGCCTAATAACACTTTACAGTGTAATCAATATTTACTGGGGGTCTTGAGAGAGAGCGCGAGAGACAGAGCACGAGAGAGAGAGAGACAGAGAGACAGAGAGAGAGACAGAGAGACAGAAAGAAAGAGAGAGACAGAGAGAGAGAGAGAGACAGAGAGAGAGACAGAGAGAGAGAGAGAGACAGAGAGAGAGAGACAGAGAGAGAGAGAGAGACAGAGAGAGAGACAAAGAGAGAGAGAGAGACAGAGAGAGAGAGACAGAGAGACAGAGAGAAAGAGAGAGAGAGAGAGAGAGAGAGAGACAGAGAGAAAGAGAGAGAGAGAGAGAGACAGAGAGAGAGAGAGAGACAGAGAGCTATAGGGGAGGTTAAATAACCACTGTTATCTCGTCTCCACTTCTAGCGCATTTCCTTTGCACGCTATCTAAAGTCAGCGAGTGACGGCGTGACTGACTGACAGAAGGCCGGTGTCCACGGTTCTTCACACGGGCCTGTAATAAACATCTCGCATTGTTCTGCGGCACACCTTGAAGATCTCACCTTGCTAAACCCCACCCGCCCGCACCGCATTGGCTATATAACGATTTATGCAGTAAACGATCTGTCCAGAATCGATTTAAACTGTCAGCACTAACTGGACATCAACCTTGCTATCGTATCATATGTTGGTTTTGTAATTCAAGTGACCGCAGTCGCGTCTTTGCTGGTCACCTCTAATCAAAACTGCTTCACTGGTCCGGGTGAAGATGACCCGCGTGGCCTGGACACTTCAAGCCCCGCCCACACCTATACGGAAATCTTATGACCGTCACAGACACAGTGGTGTCGTCAGCTATCAAAGGCTATGTTTACATTACAAGCCAAAGTTTTTTATTTATTTATTATTTTTTTTATAAGATCATATTTACATGTCATGACAGTTCACATTCATAACTGCAATTAACTTGTATCTGACCCTAATATGGACGCATCTGTCCTCTGAAACCGCACAAATACACACATTGATACGTCTTTGTTTATATTCATCATATCGGTGCGACCGTTCATTCATGTGATGCGATTTGAGCAAAAAAAACATGTTTAGGGTTTTGCTCTGGTGGACGGCGAGCGGTTAGTCGGCTGTATGTGTTGAGGTCCAGCAGAAGGAAGAAAGACAGATGTTTTTTTAGATTAGATCTAAGTCACTTATGTGGGCCTAGATTGGATATATATATATATATATATATATATATACTATACACAGTTGTGCGAGATATATAACAGCTTTAGCTGTTTTAGCAGATGTTGCTAGCACTGCTATGAAAACCCCATGCTGGCTGTGAGGACTGATGTTAGTGAGGCAAAAAAAGTCACATGAATACCGATCTGCCCGTTCTCATTCAACTGTGTATAGGATATATATATATATATATATATATATATATATATATATATATATATACAAACTAGTCCCACATAAGTGACTTAGATCTAATCTAAAAAAACATCATTTCTGCGTACAGACAGCTCTAAAAAATCAGATCTGTGTCACATCAGGGGAAAAAATGGAATTGGTAATAAAAATTCAGGCTGGTAATGTGAACATAACCAAAGTGTTGCCTTAGCATTCAAATATTTTTGGTGTTGATTTTTGGCTGTTTCACTGTATCATAATTACATAATATAGAAGCTTTTTTTTTTTTTTTTTTCTAATTTAAAGAGCAATTCTTTTTCTATAAAAACAGCAACAATAAAAAAATATATATTCAAGTATCCTCACTTTTACCTGGTCTGAAATATCTGCATGTTATACTTGAGCTATTCACATAACAATTTATGATGTAATATCTACAAATAGCTTTGAAATGATTACTTTATTAAGGTGTTTTTGAAAATGCTGTTTGCAGAGACATTTGTCGTTGTTGTTTGTTTGTTTAATGAAACAGTACAAATAATATTTGTATAGAGAACATGTGGGCAGAATATCACTGGGGCAGGGCCTCGAAGCCATTTTTATTTTTTTTTAACTTGTTAGCTCAAAGCAAAAGTGATCTTCACCAAGATTCTATATACACACTGCCCAGACAGAAAAAAACAAAACATCACCACCTAGATTTAACCAGGCAAAAATCGTTTTCAGAGGTTTTTACTGCAAAGATTATTACGGTTCAGCTGCAACAAATGATTTAATCCTAACTGATGCAATGAGGATCTTCTCGTTACTTGAACAACCATGTCAGAAAACACATCCTGTGGTCATGGGAAAGATGTTACTCTGTTTCAGACACGTCAAATTATTGTCCTGCGTCAAGCAAAGAAAACAACTAAGGAGATGAAACTGCTAAAATTAGGTTAAGAACTCTTAAACTCACTTAAACTTATAAATCAGAGTTATGTTTAGTAGTGAAAGTAAGAGCATTTCACACACACACACACACACACACAATGCAAAGAGAACTCAGGGGATTGGGACTAAACAGCTGCGTAGCTTTAAGAAAACCACTTATCATTAAGACTAATCAGGGGAAAAAAAGACTTCAATTTGACATCAACAATAAAGAATGAACTTTGGAGC
Organism: Clarias laeviceps; assembly: GCA_030014305.1. NCBI lineage: Eukaryota > Metazoa > Chordata > Actinopteri > Siluriformes > Clariidae > Clarias > Clarias laeviceps. The sequence goes on from JAQMYJ010000038.1 coordinate 31,027,688, forward strand.
AATGGAAAAAGGTCATGTGGTCTGATTAGTCCAGATTTGCCTTGTTCCAGAGTTATGGGCGAATCAGGGTTAGAAGAATTGCAGAAGAAGTGATGGACCCCTCAAGCCTGTGGAGGCAATGCTATGATCTGGGGTTGTTTCTCAGGTCAGGTCTCAGGTCTAGGCTCAGCAACGTTATGTGCCCAATGTTTTTACACCAGTGGATTTTTTTTTCTTCCCTGATGGCACAGCCATAAGATGATGATGATGATGATGATGATGATGATGACAGGATTCATCAGGCTAAGATTGTGATAGAGTGGCTAAGGCAGGATTAGACATCATTTTCACATATGGATTGGTCACCACAGACCTTAACCTCATTGAGAATCTTTGGGATGTGCTGGAGACGGCATTACGCAGCAGTTCGAGTCTCCCATCATCGATACAACATCCTTGAGAGAAATTAATGTGACTCTGGATGGAAATTCAATTCAATTCAATTTGCTTTGTATTGCGCTTTTAAGAACTGTCATTGTCGCAAAGCAGCTTTACAGAATCTAAAGCAATTTATGGAAATTTGTTGGAAATGTGAAAAATGTCTATAAATAAATAAAAAAAAAGAAATTTCATCTCATGTTCCATCCTCCTCAATTGCTATAAAGAAGGGTTATGTGAACATTTTAACTTCTAACCTGACCTGTGTGAGTAAAGTTGGCTTTAGTGGTATAGTGGTTATGGCCCTATGTACCATTACATGCAGATACTGTATACTGTATAGTCCTTATTAGTATTATAATAACTTAAATTAAGAAATGTCCAGAGTGACATGTTTGCTTACATATTTTACATAAGTGGAAGTTCTGTGTATATATACAGTACAAGATGAGCTCAAGGGCATGAAGATATGGTTTGAAGCTTTTTGCAGTTCGCCAAAAATCACATGCAGTCTTCTGATTGGGATTTTTAGACTAGTATTGTATCAGCGCTTACAGTTTAACAATTGTTTTCATAAAAATATTTTACACTGCCAGAACTTCATCATCATTGTCGTCCCAATCGGTTGTCTTCTGTCACAGCGGCACAAACACATGAACACCAAGGATACCCTTAACGATATGTGATTAACGTTGTTTCATTACATTTAAAACCCCATTAAACTCATCCCAAGTGTCCCAAATGTTTTTAATCTGACGTTGATGCATCTGACGCAACTCGATATTGCCAGGTAAGGGACAGGGTTTTGTCCCGAGAGAGGGACAAAAACTAGATACATGCACGATGTGTCAGAAGTTTCCTGGTTATTTATGCAGAAGAACACATTAAAGTCTTTTGGTCAGGTTCCCTGTGTCACGTACTGTACATCCGACCCGTATTGGGGAAAGAAAAAAAAAAAGTCATTAACATGTACAGCAAGTCATATGGAGACCCAGAGACAGTCAGATGATAGGAAACACATTAGCATTAGACAGGAAGGTTCCAGCGAGACATTTGTATGAATATTCCCTCAGACACTGGCTATAGGATGCCTTACCGTATATGGAATGAGAAAGTGCAATGACATCATCAAAATCTTACACCAAGACAAAAAAAGTTTTAGCTAGATTAGCTTGATCTTTATATAATTCTTTTCTGTGCTTTGTGTCTTTTGTCATACAGAAGACTCGTACCGTGTTTCTAAAATCATGGACAAATTTCTGCACGTTTCGTCAGCATCAGGCATCGGGACGACATCTTTCACAGTTTAAATGGCACACCGAAAGTACTTTGCAAACTTGTGCGAATAGTCGTACAAAATCCAACCACATCCTCCTCCTGGTGAAAAAAAAAAAATGAATAAATAAATAAAAATAAATAATGAAAAAAAACTTCTCCCTAGGAAAACTTTTTTTAATTCAGAGTGAGCTGAGAGGCATAAGATATTTCTGAAAAGGCTAATTCTGTGCCGCTTACATGTCTGACAATCGGCGGCATAAACATTTATCGCAGGCTGCCGGGTCCTGGATGGGGGCTGATTATTTTGGTCACAGGAGGCCATTTTGATTTCTGACAGCCTGCACATTTGTGCTATTCACTCGGCGGAATGGCTGAAAACTCCTCATGCAGAACATATTCAGAGAATGTGCACTTGCGCCAGGACTTCATGTTTAAGAAATGATTTGCAGGTACATACATAAGCAGCACCTCCTCCTCCTCCTCCTCCTCCTCATCATCCCCTTCCTGCTCCGCCTCAGCTACGATAAAGAGAACTTGTTGAAACCCAGACGGGCAACTAGCGCGGGCTGGGGACGGCCGATGCAGGCTTATGCATGTCTATTTAGCGGCTGTGCTTCTCCGTGATAAGGAGACAAGTGAAGCTTGTTTACATGCGGCAATGGGAAAACAAATTGAAAAAATTCCCGTCTGGAATGTCGATGCATATCAAATCAGGATTATTTGAGCAATAATCGCTGTGCCGCCGGTCGACGGGCTAATCTTCACTTTGTCAGAATTCAAATTAGCCAGTGGTGTTTACATTGCCGTTACAGCAAGGCCAGGAAGCGGCGCCTTTTTTTTTTTTTTCGAGGAGCCCATTTACCCCATAAAATAAAATAATCATAAAGTGAGATAAACTTAAAAAAAAATAAAAAATTGCCAGACTGGACAAAAAATAAAAATAAATAAAATGTCCAAGTTGCACATGCGGAATTAGCATCTTTTTTTAAAGAAGAAAAGAACTCGGGTCCAAACAGACCCCGAAAAAGTCTCCCGTACTCAGAGACAAGTGTGTGGTGATGTTAATATTTGATGGTGCATGTGTTTGGAAGCGCGGTGCATTAAGCGCACGTCCTCGGCTCTCTCAGGCCGATCGCTCTGGCTCGGATTGCTGCTGTTTATCACTTCTGGCTTCGCTGGCATCGGGAGACGACACATTATCCCCCCGTTCGAGAGCTGTCAGTCAGCGCGAAAGGCCCGCTAGCACTTAGCACAGGATGCAGTGCTATTGTTCTGGACTGGAGAAAACACACAGGCACCGAGACACAAGGTTATGCACTTCCTCTATAAAACTGAAGTCTTTTAACACACCACAGGTATAAAACGTGCTCACTGTGGGACATGCGCGAGCTCGGCGTAACGTGTAACATTTACTGTAGGCTAGTGTTCTTTTGTTTATTGTTATTATTTTTTTGTAATATAACAACAGGAAAGGTAGTTTAGGTACATGAAGACTCACACAAGTGCTTTAGAATTAAAGAGGAATTACAGTGAACTTTCTCCTAGGGCACGAGGAGGGATACACACGGGACGCGGTGCCAGTCCATCAGAGGGCACGAGTATGCAGACACTCACACACTAAAGGCAATCTGTAAACGCCAATCAGTCTAATCTGCATGTCTTTGGACTGTGGGAGGAAACCAAGCATGAAGCACACACACACACACACACACACACGGGTATCAAACCCTCAAACCTGGAGGTGTGAGGACACAGTGCTAACCACAACCTGGCATAAAAGTAAATATTTAGTAAATGCAAAGGATGATTATAAGAAATCAGGGTAAATATAAAATATTCATGTGGAATATCAGTTCATAATAATGTGAAATCCTGACTGATTGTTATTTTTCTTAATCTTTAATTGGTCTATAATTGGTAATTTTTTTTTTTTACAAAATGTAAATATAAATAAAGTCATCTGTTGATGTACACAATAATATTTAATATATTTTTATGGTCTAAGTCTAATCCTTACTGTTCAATAAAATGGAAGAAATGTATTTATTCATTTTGTTCTATCTATCTATCTATCTATCTAATATACACACTACCTTACTGCATTTTATTCACTACATGACTTTTTATTCATGCACACATTAGGATGCTGTATATTTCAGTTTCTTTTTTATTTATTTATTTATTTTTTAATTTCTTTTCAAAAGTAGCGCAAAAATATTTGGTCTCAGCAACAAAAGTAAAAGTGTCTTTTTGACAGGTTCTGTCTCTGCGGTATTTTGGAGAATCTTATTTTCTAAAGGATTTCCACTCATTTATGGTCAAGTTCTGGGTAAGAAAAAAAATATATATATATATAATAATAATAATAATAATAATAATAAATAAGTAGAGTTCTCCCAAGCTAAAGAACCACGTTCTGTTCGAGTCTTTTAGGATGAATGATGCAGACACGTGAAGTGTGAGGCGTACAGTAGTTATGATAAAGGACAAACGTAGAGGAGCGCCAAGTGATGACGCTGCTTGTAGCTGTGAAGTGGGCGTGGCCTAAATAGAAGCAGGTACGCGTCTAAGGTGTCTTTTATTGGTATCAGCATTTGTATCTGTTAAGAATACATTATCTCTTCAATCTGATTGTATTTCTAATGTTACAGTGAAGATAAAATGTTCACTCAAACCACAGTGTGAGTCTGCAGTGTACTGTGTGAGTGCATGAGGGCAGCTGTGTTGTTGCCCCCAAATGATAAGAAGCTATGTGTTGTGGCTGAAACCACACACCTTTCTGTGTACTGTTGACCACCTTCATGGTTTTGCCTGTTTGCTAAAATCAAACAGACAATGCAAGATACGATCTCGTGCTACAGTGTATAGAGGAACGCGAAGACATCACATGAGTTTTGATTGGCTTTTGGTGTCACTGGTTGGGCAGCAGTGTGTTAGCTGGTGTTATGTAACCATGACAACATGGTGAGGAGGCTGCTCGTTTCCGCTCTAGTTGTCGAAAGGGAAAATTGTGAACCGCTTGCTTGTGTGTTTGTTTTGATCATTTCGATTCAAACGTACTAAATGTTCTCGTTTTATTAAGAAAAAAAAATGCCTTTTTATCCCTTACGTTTGTTTTTCTCACCACTATTCCAATTTCAAGCCTAAAGTTATCGTC
>JAQMYJ010000038.1:31037539-31041862 GCA_030014305.1 Clarias laeviceps
GGCTACACATCTCTTGGCTCTCAGGCATCTTATCAGAAGGTTTCAAGTTCCAATCCCAATTATATTTTATCATTATTATTATTATTATTATTATTATTATTATTATTATAACAAACACTATAAAACACTATCTGCTCTCTTTCTCATACATGAGCTCTGTGATTACTATGATTGACAGGGATGTGACACTATGCCCCTCCCACTTAGGCTACACATCTCTTGGCTCTCAGGCATCTTATCAGAAGGTTTCAAGTTCCAATCCCAATTATATTTTAACATTATTATTATTATTATTATTACTATTTTTATTATTATTTTTTTTATCTTGTCGGGAGTCTTCTCAGCACATCTGCATGACACAAGAGCATTTATTGGGCTTTATTATTTATAATAAAGCTGCTTAAATTGGAGGTTTGTAGCTTTTACTCATGTGTGGGTTTGTTGTCAGATATGAATCACCGGTGACAAAAAAAACAAACAAACTTTGCTCACGTGACTCCCTTATAAGGGCCGTCCTGGTGTAAACTACAGACACTGCTTGATATATACGATGAGGTTTTGTTGAAAATACTGTACATCAGAAATGCTTTGAATGTTTTGTAAAAAACATTGGAAACACAAAGTGAGTTCCCTGCGGCCTGTGTATCGCTCTCACGACATCATACAGTTGAAGAAGTTAGTGTTACTTTGTATGCTATGTTTCTGAGAAGGTCCAAGCTAAAGGGGGAAAGAAACAAGAAAGATATTCAAGTAACACAGATACTACGGATGTAAGTGAAGGCGTTCGAAACCGATTCCCCTCCGAATAAACTCCCAACACCAAGTCTTCATGTATCGTATTGTGATATGACTTTTATCGAGTTTTGCTTCATCTCATTTCCTGCCTGTTCTGATTTAAAGATGTGAAAAGTTTTCCCAGAAGCCTTGACGTGACCTTCTTTCACATCTTGTTCCAGCTTTTATTCACTCGCTCAAGCGGTTTTGATTTACAGTATGACTGCGTCTCCGTGTTTCCAAACCGCTTGTCCTGATTACTCATGTGGTTTGTGGAGGGTTAAATAAAAGTCTGCTCGGTCGGTCGGTGCAGCAGATGCACTCTCTTCCTCAGCGTGCTCTCATTGTGTCGAAAAAAGCTGTCTTCGCTGCTCCGGCTGTCTGCGTTTAACCTGCTCCAATTAATTCAGCGCGCTCCCTGAGAAATCAGAGTACAGCTTAATAACGTGCCGCGGACCCTCCGGGCCGGGCGTCAAACCCGAGCCGACACGTGCGGCGCCACTTTAAGCAGCTCAATTAGTAGAGTTATCAATTATTGCAGAGATATCGGGTCGGGTTCGCAGAACGGGCCGTGAATCAGCTTTAAAAAAAAAAAAAAAAAAAAAAGATCAGCTTGTTTCTGCTGCAAATGAAGGGATTCCTGATCTGCCCTCAGGATCTGTGCAAACAACGATAGCTCTTTTTTTGCAGGTTTCCTCTTTAAGCTCGAATAGTTTGTCTGAACAAACAGTCGTATATCTGCCAAGGTTTAAACGCGGCCTCGCATCTGGACTCAGGAAACAATCTCCATCCTGTGTGGGAGACGTGGAGGCTTCACTTAACACCAGCTGACAGCGGCGGAGTCAGAGGTGCTGGAGAGAGCGTGAGCCGGGCCGCGGAGGTCCTGTTACCGAAGGAGGAGGCGGCGAACCAAGTGACAGCTTTGGGACGAAGCCCAAGTTTACTTTCTCCTGTTCTGTTTGTCCCGGGTCACAATTATACCTCAGCACTCTTGATTAGATATTTTTTGACAGTATCGAAGCTCCAAATCATGGCTTTATATTAATGCACTTACTCTAATTAATACTTTATCTTTGCTATAGTGACACATCTCATTTACAGGGACGTGTACAGCACGTGATCCAAACCAAAGGGCCTTCGATACTGAGAATACGATATCAGAGAAACGTGATCAGTGAAAAATGAACATATCGGGTTTCAGATCCTGTAACAGATGGAATATAAATAAATGTATTTGTGAAAGACTGGAAATCATCAGCTATCGAGGGATTTTATGTTAGATTGATTTTTATCATACTTATCCTTTTTACTTTATTAGATATATTATATTTTCAACATAAATGTTGTTGTTGTTTAATAATTTAACCGTGAAATGTTTCAGTAAGAATAAATTCAAATACATTCAATTAATATGAATACAAAATGCTTTTACTTTTACAAAGTGCATTATCCTGAGAGTTTATTTATTTGTTTAATTTTGTTTCTTTGTTTATTCTGTATTATTTTATATATTTTATCATTTTTTTATTTAAGTGATCTGAACATTGTCTCTGTACTGAGATATTTAACTTAAGCTACAATTTTTTCTAATTGTTTCCTTTTTTTTTTTTTTTAAAGAAAAACATAATTTAATTTAGTCAAATTCTAGGGAAATAAAGGAATAAAACATAACTAGAAGACACTATGATAATTAAGAAGCCTTGATGAACCTAAAGCCTGGACTCAGCAGGTTTCCTGTCTCAGTGACCTGGACGGTGACTCCGGGCCTCTCTGAGTCTCTGTGATTGTCTCTGGTTTAATGTCAGGATGCGAGACCTGGCCTGTGGAAAAGCACGAGCTGAGCCCGAGGGCAGAGAAGCTCGTAAAAATAATACAGATTAAAAATAAAATAATAAAACTAATGAGAGGGGTGTTAAATGTAGGGGATTATAAACCGAGCCGAGATGTGCTGAATTCAGGAACTTTTTATCTTTTACTCTTTCTGTTTGTGTCAAAGTGAGAGACTTATAATTCACTTTACACTAAAGGTTTCGCGAATGAATTGTTCAGAAGGTGAGCCGTAAGCAGACGAAGGCCGTGGTCTTACAGAATCTAAAGCTTTGTAGAAAAAGTTCTAATTTAAGTTTTTAATCCCTCTTTCTTTCTTCACTTTTATTGGCTTTCGCTCAGACTCTTCCCAAGGTCACCTGAGAAATCCCACGCCGATTGCATCATGGTGTCGCTCCACTCGACCAGACACGCCGCTTTACCAGGGCAGGTCTCACAGTGGACCCGTGAAATATTTTAAATATTTACATTTATAAAAATATGTCGAATGTGATTAGTTTAAACTTTATCATGGTAATAGATTTATTTTTTCCTGAAATGATTTTTTGTGTTCCATACCACACCATACAATACTGTACCATACCGTACTATATTGAGCCATATTACTACATATTTACTGTATTATACTGCAGCATATTATAATGTACCATACCGTAGCTTACTGGTCTGTACCACACTGTCACGCAGTACTGAACTGTACCATAATAAACCTGTTCTGAAATGTACCATAAATACCATATAATTCTGTACAGCACCATATGGAACCACACATCACTATAGCATACAATAATGTACAGTACATACTGTGCCTCACTACACCATACGATACTCTATACCACCATAATGTACCACACCTTACTCTACCATACTGTACTGTATCATACTGTACTACACCGTACTTCACCACTCAATACTGTTCTGTTCCATACTGTATAACACTGTACCATACAATTATATACTGTACTATCTAATACTGTACCATAATGTAACTCAGTTTATCATACTGTACCTTACTATAATGTACTGCACCATACAATACTGTACCATATTGTAACACACTGTATCATACTCTACTGTGCCACACAACACTCTACTGTACCATACTGTACTGTAATATGCTGTCGTGTACTGTACATACTACTCCATACAAGACTCTACATTACCATATTGTATCACACCTTACTGTACCAAACTGTGTCTTACTATACTGTACTACATCACTATACTCTATGTGTCATACTGTACCATACAATTCTGCACTGTACTATACAATACTGTCCCGTAATGTCAGGGTCAGGGGTAGCACAGTGGTTAAGGCATCAGACTGCGGTTCAGAAAGTCCCAGGTTTAAATCCCATGCCGACCAAGTTGGGCCCTTTAGCGAGGCCCTCAACTGCTCAGATGTATAATGAGATAAACATGTAAGTCGCCAAATACTTAAATGTTTGTTTGATAATATAACTCAGTGTAGCGTACTGTACCATACAATTCCATACTATATCATACCATATTGTAAAACACTGTATCAAACTCTACTGCCAATACTGTACCATATTACTGTATACTGTATCTGCAAACTACTATAATACTGTATCGCACCGATCTGTAGCATATAATAATGTACCGTACCGCAGTGTAACTAATTTATTATACTGTACCATAATGTACCATACTGTAATGCACTGTACGATACAATACTGTAGCACACAATACTGTACCATA
>JAQMYJ010000038.1:31041969-31058868 GCA_030014305.1 Clarias laeviceps
ATACAATACTGTAGCACACAATACTGTACCATATTGCATCATACTCTACTGTACCATACTGTACCACACTTTACTGTAATGCACTGTACAATACAATACTGTAGCACACAATAATGTACCATATTGCATCATACTCTACTGTACCATACTGTACCACACTTTACTGTACTGCACTTATCTGCACATACTATACTGTATGGTAACAATCAGAAAATTACTATATTGTACCATATAGTAACTTATAATACTGTATCGTACCGATCTGTAGCATTTAATAATGTTTCATCATACTGTACAAACTGTACCACACTTTACTGTAATGCACTGTACAATACAATACTGTAGCACACAATACTGTACCATATTGCATCATACTCTACTGTACCATACTGTACCACACTTTACTGTACTGCACTTATCTGCACATACTATACTGTATGGTAACAATCAGAAAATTACTATATTGTACCATATAGTAACATATAATACTGTATCGTACCAATAATGTAACTCATTTCATCATACCGTACTAAACTGTACCACACTTTACTGTAATGCACTGTACAATACAATACTGTAGCACACAATACTGTACCATATTGTATCGTACTGTACTGTGGTACACAATTCTGTACTGTACCATACTGTACCACACTTTACTTATCTGCATATACTATACTGTAATATACGTGACCATACTATGCAGTACCATGGTGTTCTGTACCACACCTTACTATACCATACAATAATTCACTCTACTGTACTGTACTGTACTGTATCAGACCCCACCGCACTGTACTATATAATACTGCACAGTAACACACGGTACCCTACATTATTGTACACCACCCTTACATCTGTACTTCTGTACACATTTCTGTACCATACTCTACATTAGCATAACTCTCAGTACTGTACCATATTAAACCCTAACCTACAGTGCACATGGCTGTCCTGTATTCAAAAGTAGAACTTGAGACGGTATTCAGTGGCCTGGTTCCCACTCAGACACGAGCGGAGGGGGGTGAAGGCTGAAAGAAGAGTGCTCACTCTGCCAGGAGCGGTGGATCACGTCCAAGCTGAAGTGAGGAGGAGGAGGAGGAGGAGGAGGAGGAGATGAGCATTCTGCAGCAGAGAGTCATGTTGCAGAGTTTCTGGCCCAACAGCAGGGACGTGTCACGACTGGAACCGTACCGGGGTCTCGTCCTGTCGGATTTCTCTTTAATGAGCCGATGAATAACGGCATGTAGACGGCTACGCACGTCTAGCGCTGATAACAGGCGCTGATTGTCAGGTCCTTTGACGTGTGAAAGAACGTGTTAGAAACGTGACGGTGAAAGCTGTACTCGTTGACGTTTGCAAAAAAAAAATAAAAAAATAGTGGATGAAGGTTTTTTTGGCTAATGCCTGAGTCAGCGTTCAGGTTAGGAATAAAACAAAACATTAATCATTATGATTAATCAAACTATTTAAATATTCGTCAAGTTCATTATGGACTTTTTTATTTTCAATTTGTTTTCAAGAACAAATTGAGACAACGCATTATGTACAAGAAGTCATTACGTTTAAATGATTGAGTTTTAGGAAGAAAAAAAAAATCCAGTGTATTAATTAATTAATGTTTTATGACTTTGATCATTGTGATTATTACCTCTAACAAAACAGAAAAAAATGTTAAATAAATTAACATGAATAATTGTTTACTAAAACATAATAATAATAATCATCATCATCATCATCATCATCATCATCACAGACCCCATGGTTACGCTTCATGGACAAAACAAAACAAAAGATGACTTTCATGCTGCAAATCTCGTCCACGTTCCAACTCCGTAATGAGAGTCAAAACAGACGACTGTGGAACATTAAATGTATTAAATTTTCCTCTCTGCTGGAAGCGAAGGCGGGGCCAAGTGTGTTTTCGTACGCTGTCGTCCTGCAACCCTGCAGTCATTCTCTCTTTAAAAAAAAAAAAAAAAAGATAAAAACACTGCACCTATTTATAGTGAGTTTAAACACTGTTCCTGACACCCAGGCCCTGAAGCACGGCGCAGATGCTCGACGTGCCTCAGGCAACTCAACTCGCTCCTACAGAACACGATACAGCGGGCGACTGATGCGAGGAGCAACAGCCACCTCGCCGCTTCAGTCGTCACCTAAAGAAAGAGCCCTGATTTATGGCTGGGAGAATCGGGGAAGCAGACTCGCTCCTAAACCCTGCCTTTCACTCCCCTTCACTTCTCCTCCTTATAGCCAGGGTGCAGAAGGTCACGGGGTCACCAGAGACGTGTACTAAAGAGTGCGATGCGACACCGAGAGCTGAGAAACAGCCTGAGAGTACTGAGGCCCTGCCGGGGCACGGCGAGCGCTTCGAGAGAGAGACGGCGGCGAGAGGAGGAAAGAAAGAGATGAAGACAGTTTGAAAACGAACTAAAAACAAAACCTAAAGGTCAATCAAGGTAGATTAATAGATAGATAGATAGATAGATAGATAGATAGATAGATAGATAGATGAGTGAATAAGTGAATGAATAGTATATAATGGTTATAATATTAAACCACTTTATGCAAATGATAGCAAAATGACAAATCCTTCCTGTACTGTATATTCAGTATGTGAATGAAAAAAAAAAGTATAATAAACAAATGCTTATATTATTAAAGCATCTCTGTCTAATTATTCCAAATGTTAGAGAGAGAAGAAAGAAACACAAAGCGAAGGTGAAAGTGTGTTGCAACAGCAGCCTTTCTAACGCAGCCGAGCGAAAGGACACGCCGCGTCTGACTCGGCTCCTGCTGCTGCCTGTGATTAATCGCCATAACGGAAATCAGCATTATTTCAGCGGACGTGAGGAATAAAGGCCGATGGAGGCGGAACGAGGTCAGATGAGGCGGACAGCAGACAGGTGCGTCTCGGACGGGAACGCACTTCATTTGCACTGCCTCCGGTGGTCAGAACGGAACATTACAGTTCCCGATGTTGCCGTGTACAGCATTTGCCGTACAGTATTTCTGGGACCCGGAGACAGGAGTAATGCTGTCCGAGAGCATTTAGTTTGGAAGGAAGGACGAAGGTGAGCTGATCAAGGGGAGTGATGGCTGGAGGGATAAAAAATAACACAAGTTGGTATTCGCACCCTGACCATCACACCATCTGCATGGTGGCCTGGAGTCATGGATGAACTGGAACTGGAGTCTCCTTGATTTCGCAACATCAGTGCCCTGAGCTCGCTAATGCTCTTGTAGCTGAATGAACACAAATCCCATTGAAAGCTACACTTTAAATTAATTCGTTACATCTTTATGTCCAGTTCTCTGAAAGAAAGCTCTGTATTATGAAGTACAGTAAGTTTCCTCAAAGTATTCCAGTTTCCTCCCGCTGTCCAAGGACATGTTGGATGGCTTGATTGGCATTTCCAAATTATGAATGAGTGTGTGAGCTTGTGCTGTGGAATCAGTTGGTCTCCGATCCAGGATGAATTGATCCTTGTGCCGCACTCTCAGGCTGCAGGTGATACGCAGGATAGAAAATAATAAATATTTTAACAGACTTCTTATTTTAACTGACTGTTTAGGCGTGTCAGATTTGGAATAACTGTTTTACCATTATACATCACGGTGTATAAATACAACGCAACTATCAGGAGAGTGTAAATTATTGAGAATTTTTTTTTGTGCTATAAATTAGGATTTCTAAAAATCTCAAATTGATCTGTTTTTTTTCTTTTTGTAGATTTTTTGGTGCCTCACGCAGAGGACTTGGGGCCCTAGGCAGGGCACATCCTGGACAGAGTGGGAACCAATGCATTGCATAAGCACACACACACACACACACATTGTGCTTTTTATCTAATGTTTTCTTTCCTAATTAACTCTTGCCTCAGTTTAGAGAAAAGAACAAAAGGCAAGTCGCATCACACGGCATAGGAAATGAGACCGAAAGCTCAGGTACATCGCGAAGGGAGGAACGTCCTGAGGATACAAACTCAAACTTCAGTAAAGCACACTCCCTCTCCTCTCCCCTTGTCCCCTAAAAAGCGCTCGCCGGGACTTTTCTCTACCTCGTGATGCTCGGTGCAATTAGCACTCTCACTGAATATTGAATGCTGGAAGAAGAAAGGCGGATTTTTAGCTCGTTCCCTTCCGCCTGCACCATCACTCTAACTGCGAGAGACCAGGAACCTCCAGCGCTCAGGCACAGCCACCAGCTAAAGCACGTCCGAATAATTTAGCCACACACTCGTTCATTCTGAAGAGTGGAGCATTACTCCCTGTGACAAATCGTGGGACGGAATTGAAAAGACAGTTTGGATGCAGTTTAGGGCTTGTTCATTTGTCTCTGGCAGCTCGGGATGTGTTTCTATGCACTTCATTTTTGAGCTATTGTGTACAGTGTGTGCAGTTATCAAAAAATAAATAAAAAATACATAGAAAGCATTGAAAGTACAAATTGTTGCGTGAAATATTTGGCAAAGACACACACAGTAATTGAGATTGATTATTACAAATTATTATAAGAAAAAAAAAAAAATTTTGGTCCGTTTAAACCTGCATAAAAGTTCATGCGTGCTATTAACGCCTGCCATTTTCATGTTTTGGTTATATTTGGCTCTAATCATAGATATCTTACAGCGTAGACTATAGACCCAGACTTCCTCATTCCTCACTGGTGCTCGAGCAGGATCGCTATGTTAGGCTAATGTGTCAGAACCAAAATCAGAAGGATTGCAGTGTCAGGGGACAAACTGCTGCCATTATAACAATGTTATGCGTCACAATTACTTTCTTTTATATAAAATGTGAATCGCTAGAACATACTGAGAAAGCTTTTGTTATGATGTAATATATATATATATATATTCACTTATCCCAGTTAGGAAGTTTTTTATTTTTCTCTGATGAGCCACAGCCATGATGCAGCGCCCCTGGAGCAGACAGGGTTAGAGGCCTTGCTCAAGGACTCAACAGGGGCAACTTGGCAGTACTTGGGCTTGAACCTCTGACCGACTCATTACTTCTGATCAGTAACCCGGAGCCTTAACCGTTTGAGCTGCCGCTGCTCCATAATGTAACTCCAAGAGAACAGGATTTCTAATGGATGCAATTTATTAAGAAAGGTTTCATTTATGATCTCAGTGTGAATGTGATTTTTGCTATAAAATTATGTGACAACTTCCAGGGTCCGGGTTCGATTCTCGTCTCCGTGTACATGGAGTTTTGAATGTTCTCCCCATGCTTGGTGGGTTTCCTCCGGGTACTCCAGGCTCCTCCTCATATCACACTCATTCATGATTTTCTTATGTAACATTAGAGGTTCATCACCATCCTTCCAGGTTTTAATAATGTGTTTTATAATATGTTTAACCTGAGTGCAGTAATTTCAGCCTAAATCTCCTTAGTTGTTTTCTTTGCTTCATACAGGCCCCTAGAAAAGTGTGACTATATATATATATATATATATATATATATATATATATATAGTTTATTTCCATTTTTATTCTGGTTAAAATGTCTTATTTATATATGATTTTACTTCTTACTGCATTTGTAAAGAATAATTTTGTTCTAAGTGCAATTTAAAAAGGAAACTAGAAAGAGGATGAGATAAGACAAAAAAAAAAAAAAAAACCCTGCATGTGCTATTTTAATTTTATTTTTCCAAAACAATACCGTTTTCCAATGATTATGATCACTTTAGATAAAACTTTGCCCAATGAAACTTAAGATTTCAAGACATTCTCAGAATATCAGAGGATGCGGTTGACCAGGTCGACTGCTATCTTTGGCATATGTGGGGCTGTGCATGTGTACATGAGTGTAAGTGTGTATCTGTACGTGTGTGTATGCAGAAGAAGGGTTTCTGAAGCTTTTGCTGCTTAAAGGATGACATTAAATGATTTGTGCTTTCAGCTGATCTGCTGCTTGAGCGTCATGCTGATGTTTATTTTATTTACTTTTCAGCGTCCGTATGGTGGCTGTAACGTAGCTGTAATGAACGCAGAGTTTTCTCAGAGGCGTCACAGCTGCTTGGTGCAGAAAGAGAGAGAGAGAGAGAGAGAGAGAGAGAGAGTCCCGTCTACACCCTCAACCACATCCTTTCAGACATCTGTCGGTAGCAACTGTGCTTCACACTCACACACTCACACACACATACACACACACACACACACACACACACACACATACACACAAAACACCCAGCGTGCTGTTCACACTTTACAGCAACAACTGCCTCCTTCTCCTTCTCACACAACTCACATAACATAACCAAGAGTTCCGGGAAATCACATTACCATCAGTGTATCTGTGCGACTGTCAACAAGCATTAAACCATCAGCCAGGAGGAAAAGGCGGCATGGCGCTCTGTATCTCAGCTATGATTCAGCACAACATGTCACACTTGCCACCTAACGACTGTAGCTGAGCAGAAGGCTTTTTCAACATTATTCCTCGAAGAACGTTCATTCTGTCAAATCATCGCAGGCATTCTGACGCAGTTTCACACAGAACACTTATGCATTTCGCCAAGTTTTGCCGCATTCTAAGAGCCTTGTACGCAGCACGGCTGGATATTTGTTGAAGATCTCTCAGTGAAGTGAAGTTAAGGAAGCTCATGAAGTCATGTCAACTGGACTTCTTTGGGTTGCTTGAAAAATGTTTCGCTACTCATCCAAATCACTCCTTTGGGATGAGAAACATAGTCAGGGACGGCAAATATATCCTCTTCAGGCAGTTTCTGACCCACATAGCTCATATAATTTACGTTACTTTAAGGCATTTGGCAGACACCCTTATCCAGAGCAACTTACATTGTTATCTTATTAAACATCTGAGCAGTTGAGGGTTAAGGGCCTTGCTCAAGGGCTGAATAGTGGTAGCATGGTGGTGGTGGTGGTGGTGGGGTTTGAACCTGGAACCTTCCTATCACTAGTTCAACGCCGTACCACTGAGCTACCATTTTATCTGATCCAAATCCAGGAGCACAATGACTGGAAACAGCTTTCAGCACCACCAGTGGTGAAAATAAATATTACGCCAAGTCGTGCATCTAGTGCTTCAGTGTTACATCAGTGATGTCCTAAGGGATATGTTTGGAAGATTCATCATTGCCTATATTGACAATATACCCTGAATATCCTCTTCCTTCACAACCCATGTCATCCATGTTTGGCAAGTCCTTAAAAGACTGCTATATTCTAAAGGGTGTGCCAAACTTCCTACCTGGAGAACATCATTAGCCCCAAAGGAGTGCCCAAGCCAATATGTCTGCTGTAATGGACTGGCACATTCTCAGAGCAGTATCAATATACATATTATTTTTTCCGTTTTTTGTTTTCTTGGGCTTTGTCCCGTTTATCCTAGGGGTCGCCAGATCAGATCATGTGATCCGCAAGATATGGAACAGGTTTTCCACCGAATACCCATCCTGTCTCAACCCTCCCATTTCCTGACCAGGCATGGGACCAGCCCTGCATTAAGTGGCTGGGGTGTACAGTATAAACCTGAGGGTTAAGGATGTCGCCCAAGGTGGCTTGAATCCCCAATCCTTCAATCAGCAACCCAGAACCTCGACCTCCCGAGCCACCCCTTCCCCAATGAAGGTTATAAAGTAACTTCCTCATTTCACAAACTTCCACTAACAATTTGTTTGCGGTTTCAGTTCCATTGCCCACCTCTAACGAGTCGTTTCAGAAGGGTATCCAAAAATCTCAGATGGGACAACACACTTCAGGAAGCTTTCAAAAACCTCAACGGAGCATTCAACACAGCTCAGATTCTCAAGCAGCCAGACCCTGCCAAGCACATTTATCATGGAAAGTGAAATGGAAGTAAGAGCCATCTTGTCACAGCAATTTGGAAATAAAGCTAAACTTTATTAAACTACATCTGAATAGAACTGCAATTGTGGGAACAGAGAACAGCTTGCCATGAAACTGGCACTGAGGGAATGGCATCATTGGAGAAAAGTAGTTACATATCCCTTCACCATATACATGAACCACTAAAATCTGGAGTACCTTAAAGTTCCAACTATCATAATTTTATGGTATTTTTTAGTATGGCTTGGATACACTCATCATTTGACATGGCATAGGAATGAAGTGCTAAAGGCATAAGGTGAAAATACGCAGGCTCTTCGTGAATGTACAGAAATGCCAACTCTTTACAAATAGCTGTACGGTGAGCTCCGAGGTGCTGCTATGGGTGGAATTATGCATGAAATGCTCTGGCTAAATCATTAATTCCACCATACATTCACATAGACTCCCCAGGCATGTTAAAACTCATTTAATTAATTGTTTAATCAGACTGAAAGTGAGAACTTGGCTTAAATCTTGCCAATGCAGCCTGACCGCTGTCCTCTTGCCATCCTGCTTACATCCTTCTGCCATCCTGCTTCCTTGAGCCATCACTTGGGACATAGATCAAGAGATAAGAAGCCTCAGCAAATCCCCAGTTCCTGCTTCTGGGCAAAAACTTCATACCCAACCACAGCAATGTAAGAGAAGCTCATGCACCAGCTACAGGCCTCTTAGGTACCCACTGTACTTATGACTTAACTTAAGATTACTTAGCAATGCCACGTTACACCTCCAGGGTTAGAAGCTTGATTCTTGTCATAAGACAGTTTCTGCAGTTTGCACAGCTGCCTGTGATTGGAGGGTTTCCTCTGAGAGTACTTTGGTTCTCTCACAGTCCAGGGGCATGCATTCTAAGTTGTTTGTCATTTCATGTGCATGTGAGCATGTGCATGTGCTTGTGGGTTGGTGCACCATCCAAGGCGTCCCCTGTCTTGTATGCTGAGCTTCCTGGAATAGGCTCCAGGCTCCTGTGACCCTACACTGGAGTAGCAGTATAGAAAATGGCTAGATAGATGGTTAACACCTGACCATGTCATAAACTGTCAAATACAATATAAAGGCCAAAAGTATTTGGACACAATCATTGTAGGCATATGTGGTTCTTTCCAAAACTGTTGGAAAACTGCAATTCAGCGTAATAAAGAGAGCCAGATCATGATGCAACCAGATTGTAAAGCTGACAGCAGATGTGGCAAACATAAAACACACCTACTTTATTTGACTCAATATGTCTGATATGTCAATATGATTTGCAAGGTGCTTCCTTGCAAAGACCAGGAAAAAGAAAAGAAATAGAAGTAGAAATGATGAACGCTATTCACAAAGACCTGACCTCATTAAAGTATTTTCATGACAGCAGTCCAAGCTGAATCAGACTAGGTTCTTTTGAACTCCTTTCTGACGTGATGCTGGGGTTTTGCATCCTGTGTGACTGGTCAACTGTTAGGAACTAGCTGTGTTCTGAGGAAAGGTTTTCTTCAAAGACTTACCACCTTTCTATCTCTTTCTGTCTCTCACACAAACACACACACACCTCTGCATTTCTGGGTAAAAGTGAAAGGTGACAAAAATATGACATCATTCGAGTGAGCTGTGGAAGAAATCAAAGGCTTCTAGGGGACCTTCACTACTTTATGAATGACTTGTCAAGTGCAATGAAGCAGTGGAGATATTCAAGCAAAGCTGATAAAGAAACATTTAGATCTTTTTACGCTGATGAACGTTCCATGCTAGAACAAGTCAAAAGACGTTCATTAAAATAAAGGTTTGTTTTGCTTTTCTATTAAGAAGCTGAGCCTATCAAGAGCAAACAACAGATGGCTACAATTTCAACCAATTTCATAAGCCCCGAGGTTTAGACGTCCAAAACACAGTATTGGCGTTAAATGGTGTCTCACCTACGTACTGTAGGTGAAAGAGTGATTTTTTTTTTTAGATAGAATCATATAACATAATTTTTTCATAATACTTAATGCTTCTTATCTCACGATCCATGCTTATGTTTTTGTAATTATGCATAAACATTTATATTTTTATCAGATGAAAAAAATAAACACATCTGGTAAACACAATTTCATGCAATTTTTTTTTTTATTCAAATCTTTCAGTGATCTTAATCATCATTCAGATGAAACTTGGCCAATTTAGATTTCACATGAAAAGACATAAACCTGAAAAAGTGTTTTATTCTAAAATGCAAAATTGTTAAGATATTGCAACATGAATTTGATGTGGTTATGGACGCTACAGATTTTTTAGCTTTTATCAAAAAAACTATTCAAAGCAACACATTTTACAGGTCATATGCTCCTCGAAGCTTAAAATGTTAATATCAATATTCATAAAGAAATATGACTAACTTGCATTTTAAATGAAGCGAGACAGTATAACACTGAAAAATGGGCATTTTTGAGGCACATATAAAATCATCTCTCCAAAACAGATAAAGTTAGCAACTAAATTCATAAGGAGTTTGCTTTGCACACACTTTTTCTGTATTAATATGTATAACATGAAAAAATAAAAATAAATCAGCACCAATATTGTGTTTTGGCCGAGAGCTAAAGCGCTAAACGGTTTTAAACTTATGTGCCATCCTGACAGGTTTCTGATTACAGGTGCTGTAGAACATTAGCCACAACTAATGTTTATTATTAACATAAATATACAACTTTAGCTAAAAGCTAACTAAATATTTACACTAGCTATGTCTAAAAAATCTATGTCTCACAAAAACATTATGTATCATAACGTTTTTGCTTATTGCTTCATAGATGTTCTAATACTGTTCTTTTTTTATGTAATGTTATTATTATGTTATTGTTTTTTTTTATTAATAAATGTAATTAATTTATCTTCAACTAGAGCTGTGCAATTGAATCGATAATAGTTTAATCCTTTTTGTGTGTGTGTGTGTGGGGGGGGGGGGGGTTAATTAGATTTATTGAATATGTGAGTAAGTCAGAATCAATTCGCAAAATAATTATTTAGGTAAATAAAAAAATGTTAAAGGGTTCCTTGAATTATACCACATCATCTTGCAAAAAATAAAAATTGTATTTTACAAGATTATTACTTCTTCTTTATGTTTTGATTTTATGTGTGGTCAGTGAAATACCGCCTCCTACTGCACTGGAGTCAGGAAAGAACGATTATGAGTGGCTTAGTGGTTTGTATGAGACGTGACGTTCAAGCAATCAACAACACAAGTCATACAACATATCAATGTTTATTAGATATTTTTTAGTATTTCAAATCCTAAGCAAATCATACAATTAACATTAGCGCTGTTGAATCGAATCAACAGTTAATTGAATGCACACAAAAAAGAAATCAGTCTAACTATGATTCACAGCTCTATTTCCAACGCCATAAAATGTAAGGTTCAAGAAAAGCAAATACTTGTGGAAGGTACTGTACGGTATATCTATCTTAGCCCTGGCACGTAACTGTCCGAGGCTCAAGGAATGCTGTCTTTGGCCCCAAATATGGCTCCACACACAGATCCACAATCCCACAACGCCACAAACACACACTCCATCCCCTAGGGCACAGAGGGCACAGTTGGGTGATGCAGGCCAGGATTTTTATGACAAAATATTGATCTTCTCACTGGAGCACGCCGCAAAAACTCGGCCCAGACAGACAGCAAAAATAACTGTAACCATAACTGTTTCCTGCCGGTGGGGAATAGATCTCCAGCATGGATCTAACCCACGTGGGGGTTATTTCTGGAGGGCCGGCGCACGTTCAAGCCCCAGGGCTCTTAACGTCTCTCGAGTCGGAGGAAGAAGAATCATGCTTCATGATACGTCCTTTCGGTCAGAACGGCCGAATTTAGAACTTGTGCTGAAAAGTGGAAAGAGTAAATATAATACATTTCCCTGCTGTTGTGGAATTTAAAGTGTACACACTGTTCACTATGTAGTGCACTAGTTACTCAATACCACTCGTACCATGATGACGTCGGACTCTGGACTCTGATTGGTCGTTGATTAATTTCATATAATAGCAGCTCTGACAGTAGTGCTTTAATTATTATTATTATCTAATAATTATTGTTTCTATAGCAACAGCTCATTTATGATGGATAGTCCATATAGAAGGACTTTTTTTTTTTTGTAAGATGTTTATTTAATAATTATAGGAGTCTAGTACGTATGTATGGAATAGGCAGGAGGGTGTTATTTAGAACTGAAGGTTAGATAATAATTTGACATAAAGACCTAAATTCTGAACAAAGCTAGCGATGTTGTGCAGTTGAAGGAAATAAATGAACACCAGGCTGGTGTGATGAAGTGGAGCTATTGTTAACACTCTGCTGTGGATTATTTTCTTCCATTCTTTGATTATACACAGCAATTTGCAAACGTAGTTAGCCACTAATCATGTATACTATAGTTCCCGCTGGAGCTCTGCATTAGCTGAATTAGCATTAGCACACTGTTGTATTTATAAAGCAATAGCTAACGCTGCTGGATCAGGGCGCGCACTTCATTTTTACGAGGCGAACAAACACACTGCTTGGGTTGTGTCCTGCCTGAAGGTTTTAAAATCAGAGGAAGACAGGATGCTAACACTGATTCCTCTCTCTCTTTCCCACACACACACACACACACACACACACACACAGTACAAACAGACGGGGTTAACTAATTGCGTCTCAGGGACAACCTGGTGTATTTTTGTGTGCTTAAAAGCTTTTAGGCTGATTGTTTACATGCGAGTCTTCTCCCTCGCCATATGGTGTGTTTCGCTTTTAATTATCATAATACCAAAGTCTTTGTCTTGGCGAGCACATTTAAGTAATAACATTTTTCTTCTTTCTTCCCAGTGCAATGTTGGGAATATTTTATTTGCACACAGATCCATTCAATTAAATCAGACGTCTGTTAAATGGCTGTCGGAAAACACTAAGCGCTGTTCGGACGGGATCAGTTTTCCATGTGCAAAAGGTGTGTGAGTGTGTGAGTGTGTGTGTGTGAGAGAGAGAGAGAGAGGGGGGGGGGGTTAATGTAATTATTACACTAGCGTGTCTCAAAATCTGAAGCCATCACGCCAGTCGTTCTTACAGACTCAGAGTGTATTTTAATACAAATGTAATGTATTGTTTCTGAACTTTATTATTCTGAGTGCTTGTTGTAGGGGGGCGTGGCCATGCTAGCTGCACTGAACTTGACTAGCATTATTATTATGAGGTCACATGACCCGGGCATGTCTATAAGATAAAGGTTAAATCAAATTTGGCGGCACAAGGGTGTAGTGGTTAGCAGTGTGGACTCGCACTTCAAGGGTCTCATAAAGAGTTCATGAAGTGCAGGTTCTCCTCGTGCTTGGTGGGTTTCCACTGGGAACTCCGGTTTCCCTCTCACAGTCCAAACACATGCAGGGAATGCTAATTTTTTTGGGGGGGTGTATCATGCCCCCTTACCGTAACCCTGAACTGGATAAGGCTATGAATCAGTGACTAGATCGATTTTAAGTTTAGAGTTTTCTTCTTTCTTTTTAATTTAGATTATTTTAAGATTTTTTTCATTAAATAATTTGGCAATTAAAAAGTTTTGCTTAAAACATAGCAAAATACAAGAAGTATAAAAAAATATAATAATAATAATAAAAAATTATAAATAATAATAATAATAAATAATAATAATAATAATAATAATAATAATAATAATAATAATATAAAATTTCTAAATTTGTTTAATTGTAATCACACAACAAGAACTAGTAAATAAACTTTGCTACATTCAAGATTTTTAACTTGCTTTGATGGTATTTTGTGACGCATATGAGATGAAATTTCATCTCTGAGTTGTGACCATACGAGATCATAAGTTGCGACTATGTCAAGGGTTTGTTTGGGGGAAAAAAGTACAAAGACAGAAGCAGAAGCAGAAATTACTGTCGACTGCTGTAAACATTGCATGCTTTACTAGTGGCCTTCGCTGACTTTGACTTTGTTACTGACCCGTCTCCAACTTATAGAAACATACAGTATGAGTTGTAATTACGATTGATTTCCAGATGCTGTTTAAATGATTATACCTGATAATTACACAATTTCTCATTGCAGAATTTTTTTCATTCATTTTCACCGGGACAGGACAGACTGTATAGAGTGTGCATTAACTGGAGTTATCTGTGCTGCTCCTTGTATATACAGTCAGGTCAATACAGGCATAAACTTTGTTGCTTACAGATTGTGAAAAATTATGAATTTTGACAAAAATTAAAGTAATTCGGTCTTAGTTACATTGCTTCACCTACACATGTAAAACTAATTCATTCTGAATATGGGTGATAAAATGGAAAGTTGTGAGTGTGTGTGTGTGTGTGTGTGTGTGTGTGTGTGTGTGTGTGTGTGTGTGTGTAGACGAAAGGATTAGCACTCTAAATCGTACCCCCTGACTAAACCTCTTGTGTCATGTTGGAAAAACAAAAAAGAACGGCGAATAAAAACGCGCGGCTAGTGATGAAAGAAAAGAACCAGCACGGCTCTAACAGGACCTTTATTTTTCCTTCCCTTTATTTTCCAGGTCTCAGCTGAGAGGAGGAGGAATCGCAGTTCGAACGCTGGAGGGATGAAGCACTCAGCTGTATCATAACACATTTACACAGACTCATACACGCTGCGCGAGATCTCTGTACAGGGTTCACTCTGACCTTGTGAGCTAGAACGAGAGGAACAAGCTGTGGAAAGAAGAACCGATAGAGCTTTGAAGTCTCCTTTGACTGTTGCCCTTTTTCTCTTTGAGCTCTTTTTTTTTCTTTCTTTCGTTCTTCTGCCTACAATCACGTCTCTGTTCGTCCTGATCGTAGCGTACACTTCACGTAGCACTGGTGAGTTTTAAAGGTGCTGTCAGGAACACTTTCACTGTTAGAGCAAGTTTTTTTTTGTTTTTTTTTCCGAAGCCCCGCCCAGAAAAATTTGATTATGGAACGCTTGAGAGTTGGGATTTGATTTTGTACACTGATGTTCAAAGCTTCCTTTTGAAACACTGACATCATGTTGAATTGTTCCACCACCATCCCTACATCTCCAAACACTCAGTAATGAACTCTGTAACCAGGGCAATGATGATGATTTGAACACCTCCACATACTCACCAAATTGTACGAACTCCACCCTCTGCCAAATGAATAAACTCCGCCCATTTATTCCCCATGGTTAGAACTAGGATTTTTTTACCCCCTGGTCAAGGGCACTACTTGGTGTGTGTAACAAGGGATTGTACACCCCATATAGTGCACTAGCTTTTCATTTAACAGTATTTGGAATTCAACCCCAGAACAGTTATTTAGCTATTAATTATTTAGCAAATGCCACCAAATCCAGGAGGAACCACATATTTGAGCACTGTTTGAGGTAATCACGGTATGAGAGCAAATCAAACTTCTGCGAATGAATATCCTTATTGCCTTCTCATTGCCATTTCACATGCTTTCGAATAAGAAAGTCCAACACAACATACTGCGTTTCTCAGTTCCTCTTTTATCTGTGTGACAAAACATCAGGTAACATGTTAGGTCATCAGATACCTTTTCTGTTATTTCTTTGGTTTCAAAACACACAAGGTAATTATTAATGAAAATTTATAGTAGAATGATGTCGGGAAATATTTTATTTTCACACAAATCAGTCCAAGTAAATCAGACGTCTGTTAAATGGCTGTCAAAAACACTAAACGCTGTTCGGACGGGATTAGTTTTACATGTAGAGAAGGTGTGTACAAGGTGTGTGTGTGTGTGTGTGTGTGTGTGTGTGTGTTTTTGAGGGGCGGGATGTTTAATGTAATTTCGGTTTCCCGAAATCTGTTCATACAGACTGCGAATGCATTTTAATACAAATTTTATACAAAAAGTGTTCAAGTGTGATTAAGGCGTTGGTTCACAGTTCAGAAGGTCCCGGTTTCAAATCCCAACACCACCAAGTTGCCCCTGTTGGGTCGTTGAGAAAGGTCTTTAACCCTCACTTGCTCAGATGTATAATGAGATAAAAATGTAAGTCACTGTGGATAAGAGTGTCCGCCAAATTTGATGTATTATTTTTAAACTTCATTTTTTCTAAGTGCTTGTTGTTGGAGGTGTGGCCATCCCAGTTGTACTTCACTTGACCAGTATCAGTACAGTAGGTTATGTGATCTATACTGTTTATCCTGCACAAGGTCACAGGACGTTTTGATTAACTTCAACCCTCCCTCCCAACCTCTCCCCACCAAAAAAAAACAAAAAAAAAACGCATTACAAAACAGAGTTTGACTGAAGGTACTTATTATTAGTAACAATGTGTAACAGTGTAGCAATTGATCAAATGACAGAAACATCAAAGTACTTTCATAAGTTGCTCTGGATACGAACATCTTCCAAATGCTAACATGTAAATGTCAGCCTGGAGTCTATCCCAGGACACTTTGGGCACAAGGTGGAGTACAATTTGGACAGGGTGCCAATCTGTAGCAGGGCACACATTTACACCACGGGAAACACACCGAGGACAGGGGGAACATGTAAACTCCATGCACACAGACCCGACCACTACACCACCATGCCGTCTACCACTGTTTATTAACATATAGAAACAACAATGTTGTTTAAACGTTCAGACAACCTTTCTGGGAAACAACCCAGAAATGATGACATAATGAACATTTGGAAAATGTTTTTCCTAATTAGTGCTTATTAGCCTGGTGTCTCAGACAGCACCTATAAAGACAAAAATTCCTTCTCGCAGAACTCGTAGCTAAGCGCGATAATACTTTGCTCTGTCAAATAGAATCAACAAAAAAAGTGTTCGGTGCACTGATGGATTATGGGATACGTAGAGCAGCAGAAACAATGCAGTCTATTGTAAAGCGTTGCGTGATACAGTAGCTAACTGTAAATTAATACAAGGCTAATTTACTGCCGTGAAACCACTTACCGGGAAATGCCAGAGAACTAAAGGAATAGGCACAATGCAATGAGATGAAACTGTGTGTGTGTGTGTGTGTGTGTGTGTGTGTGTGTGTGTGTGTGTGTGTGTGAGAGATGA
>JAQMYJ010000038.1:31076833-31087556 GCA_030014305.1 Clarias laeviceps
TGCATGGAGGAATGGGCCAAAATACCAGCAACAGTGTGTGAAAACCTTGTGAAGACTTACAAAAAACGTTTGACCTCCGTCACTGCCAACAAAGGGTACATAAAGTATTGAGATGAAATTTTGTTTTTGACCAAATACTTATTTTCCACCATAATTTGCAAATAAATTCTTTAAAAAAAATCCTACAATGTGATTTTCTGGATTTTTTTTCTTATTTTGTTTGAGGTATATAGTACCTATGATGAAAATTACAGGCCTCTCTCCTCTTTTTAAGTGGGAGAACTTGACAAATTAGTGGTTGACTAAATACTTTTTTGCCCCACTGTTGTATCCAAAAAGCATACAACCACAGCTGTCCAACTCACTGCAGAATTAAATGTGCACCTCAACTCTCCTGTTTCCACCAAAACTGTTCGTTAAGCCGAGCTCCACAGTCTTAATGTACATGTCCGGGCTGCTATAGCTAAACCTTTGGTCACTCGTGCCAATGCCAAACACCAAACTCATGCCACCATGATGACCGATGATCAGGCCGGTGATATACTGTGTATATATATATATATATATATATATATATATATGGAAATCAGTACTCTGGTTTCCTTCCAGAGTCCAAAGACTAATTGGTATTGCCAAAATTGTCCGTGATGTATGTGTGTGTGCACTTGTGTGTTCTGCGATGGATTGGAACTCCAGGGTGTATCCTGCCTAGTGGCCTGTACAGGATAAGCAGTATAGGGAATGAATGAGAAAGAGAGAGAGGGGAATTTTTGAGAAGTGTTGTGGTGTTAAGGGAATAAAGCACGCTAGGGTAGTAATGATAACGGTGGATCTAATGATATCACGTGGGATTAAAACACCAAACCATACCAAGTCATATGGATGTGTTTAATATAGTGGTGCATGTTTGTGTGTGTGAATTTACGGCCCAAAACAAGGTTCTCTGAGTGTAAAGGTTCTAACCAAGAGAATCTGTAAGAGAAGCTCTGAGTGATTTTGGCGAGAGGTCGGCGTTCTTCTTGTCGTCCGCCAGCGCTAACAGCTGCTGCTTTAGTGTGTGCAGCTGAGAGGACACTAATGGCTGATTAAGACCTCTGATTAGGGCGATTATACTGCTACTGCTCAACACACGCTTAGCTGCCTACACACACACACATACACAAACACACTGCAAAAAATGGGTGTGCAAATTTGTACACACACACACACATACTGTACATACTGTGTGAGAAATGGGTGTGCAAATTTATACACCCACAAACACATACAGACACATAGATTGCAATAAACAATGCACAGACCCCATTATCTCTATAATAATTCATTACATTCTGTGTGTGTGTGTGTGTGTGGTTTAAGAGTTTCATGATGATTAAAAGTGATGACTATCACTTTTAAAAAAAAAACTGTCTATCACTCTCTTCTAGCACATTCAACTGATGCCAAAGTGTTCAACTGCAGTCTGTGTGTGTATGTATGTTTGTGTGTGTGTGTGTGTGTGTCCATTCACTCATGTTTGCTTGAAATGAACACAAACCATCAACCATTCCCTTTCTTAACCTTATTGTACCATACTTATCCTCATTTCAATTTGAGCCCAATATCACACGCATATCAACACTATAAGGTCAAAAGTATGTGCACCCTGGTCCGTGACACCCCTATGTCCTTGGTGAACTTCCTTTTTTCTGGATGTATTCTCCTGTAGCTGTTACAGTAATGCCCACTCTTACACTGAGAGGGCTTCCCACTAGCTGTTGGAGCGTGACTGTGTGGATTCGTGTTCATTCACACATTCTAGCAGAGCGTGAGTGAGCTCAGTCAAGGCTCTGTGCAGGACACTTGAGTTCTTCTAATTCACTCTTAAAGCTCCATGTGTTCATTGCGCTGGCTTTGTGGATCTCACTGGAGCATTGTTATACAAAGGGGGTCTAAATTGTTATAAACTTCCAAGTTACAGTCAGGCCCATAAATTTTGCAACAAAGATATGTTTTTTTTCCCACATTTGGCCTCCGGACACCACCACATTGAAATGAAACACTTACTGTAAGATGTGATTGAAGTCAAGACTCTCAGCTTTAATTCAAAGGGTTTGACAAAAGGGGTTTGTGGAATTAAATGTTTAGGAATTGCAGCCATTTTCTCTCTTTCTCTCTCTCTCTATCTCTTACACACACACACACACACTAATGAAACAAACTAACACAATTACAAACATAAGGAAAATCATTTGCTGGCAATGTCTGACTAAAGTCTGGGGTGCACATACTTATGCTCCAGGGCATGGAGTAAAGCTATTGTAGCTGTTATAGTAGCTAAAAGACTACTCTATCTATCTATCTATCTATCTATCTATCTATCTAAAATAATAATAATAATAATAATAATAATAATTAAGTCATATTTTTTTCAATAAAATGAAAAATTAATACATTTTATAATTTTATCCTACAGTCTAAGGACTAAACAAAAACTGATTCTTTATTACTTTATTTCTATTTATAAAGCTTTCATTACTTTTTAGATTTTTATTTTATATATATATTTAAAAGAAAATTAAATATGGATGGAATTTATTAGGTTGGAAAAGTGCTGTGGAAAGTGTGTGGAAACTATTAATCAACCATGCAACCTATACATATCAATCAATCAATCAATTAATCAATCAATCAATCAATCAATCAATCAGTCAGTGAATGAATGAATAAATCAACCAATCAATAACGAGAAACTATATTAAGTCAGATATGTGTAATGCAATAACACATGCTCACGAGCAGTTACATCCTGGTGTTACTTCATCAGATAATTTCGAAGTTGTTTAGAAATAAAAGTCAGGAAAGAGAGCTAAGCAGAAATCTTTTCCCCGCGTGCTGCCGCGAGATAGGAAGGACGCTGACGGAGACACTCGGGCCATTAAGTTAGCCGTTATTAAAAATAGATATGTTTGTACAGGAAGCATTAAGTGTGGGCTGTAAGTAAGGTGCACTTAGGCCTCCGGTCCTTTTCCGTGCTACCCTGATACGCTCGTGCTCTATACTCTATACTGCTCATGAACATCTGAGATGCTTTATTACACACACTGAGGGAAGGCCAGGGGTTTACCGTGGCCACGAAGAGAAAAAAAAAAGAAAAAAAAAAGGGAAACAAGTTTAAAACTGGTGATGTTACGGGAGATTAGATACTCACTCTACTGTTACAGATCTCAGGAATGTGTCTCAATATCAGGAATCACTGAATTATTTAGACAACAAAAAACAAACAAACAAGCAAATGAAATATGAATACTTAATTAAATATATTAAACTAATTTATTTTACATAAACAATTAATTTAATAATGCCTCCCAAAACAGGCATGTGGTTTTTCTATTATATGTCAATTCATTGATGTATATTTATAGTAAAAAAAAATAGATACCATTACAATTTTCCCTAAATATAATAATAATAATAATATATAATAATATAAAATAATAATAATAAACTTACAAAATACATTTTCATCTTAGAGTACATTCATGCAGGAGCCTTTAATCATTAATGCGTTAATCAAAATCTGTAAGAATCATGAGAGCGATTTAAGGACGGCTACACCAGGCTGAACAGGTTTATTTTAAACCTGAACGGAATAAATGAATAAATATATATAAGGTCTGGAATTTAAGACTCGGCTCAGTAGGTAAGTCAGAGTCATATTTAATGGTAAATGCTGCTTATTTCTGTACTGTATCGCACCGAAACAGGACGGAGAGACGGGACGAAACCTAAGCAGAGCACTTTGCTGGCAGTCAGCTCGTTCGTCAAGCTAACGAGGAGGACGAGCCGCGAGTCTGAAGGTGAAATGAGGGGAAGGAGAAAGGCGTGGTGCTTTAACTCGCATAAAAATAACTCCTGGGTAAAAGACAGTGTACTGATATGCGGCACATCACCGTTCTGTACACCGGTTCAGCTCACTTTATTTACAGTCAACTGACGCTCAGGACCTTCAGATATGACCAGACTTGAGAAAAAATAAAAATCTATTAAAAATACAGATGATTTTTTTTACACAAGTATTCAGTGACTGTGGAACACCTACTGTATAGATGATCTTTTATTTCATATTATGGATGTAAAAATGTCATCGGATCAATACCCGCACAAAGGCACTGAGTATTTTTATACATACACTTTTTATGGCGTCAAATTGGAGTCTGACGTTTAAAAAAGGAGCAACATGAAGCTGATTTCCCGAACGGATCGCTTCCTAGCTTAGCACTTAGCGGAAAACTAAATCCAATATGGCCGCCAGTGGGGTCATGGACTCTAGAGTTTAAAGAAGAAGTCACCCCAGATATGATGTCAGAGGTTTTCAAAATGGTTGCCAATAAAGTCATAGAACCGCAGTGCATGTGAAATGTGCAAGGTTTCCACGTATATTCTTCAAGAGTTACGTGAAAGACGTTATTTAGAGATTTCTATTCATTCATAATATTCTAATTTCCACTAGGGGCACTAAATCGGAAAGAGGTCCAGGTTGTGATCACAGTTTTATATAACAACACCGCTGTTAATTTTGTCAGCTATTTTCTATTTTAGTCCCTGTTAGTTTTTATTGTATTTAGTCAATCTTATCCTATTTTTGTTTTGTCTCGTTTTAGTCGACTAAAAGTCTGGACATTTTAGCAATTAGATTATTATTTAATTAATCCTACAGTCAATCTTGTCTAGCCAAAACAATTTTTTTACAAAATAATTATCTTAACATTAAAAATGTATATTTTTATCTAATGTTTTTAGCTAATTATATTTATTTTTAACGTCACAACAACTGCTGCATGTCCAATACCCTACTACAAAACTACAAAACAATATGAGCAGTTCGGACAATGTGTTTCAAAAGTGTTTTAAAACTTTTTATTTTAATATGAATTTACATACTTGGACTGTTGTAGGGATCCTGTAGCTCCTATGGGTCACAATTATTTGCTAACCTATTAGCTTAATGTGTTTGGCAACGGTTTAACTATAAAATAATATAAGATAAAATACAACACAACATAATTATGTTAACATGTGGTAACATGTGGCTGTAAATCTGTGTGATTATTATGGTATGTCTTGATGAGTCTCTTCCCAGCGATTGTGTTCCCCCACTGTTTTCCCTCGGATTTCGTTCTCCGGTTCAACATGAAGAAAATGAGCCCAAATATACTGCTGTGATGACAAAGAGTTAAAAATGACTGAGCTTGTAACATCCTGTCACAGCGTGCAAACTACTCCTGATACGCCGCGCGCCGTGACCCGGAAAACACCGCAGGTCGTGCCATAATGAATTAACAACATATCGCAGCGGATGGTGATGAAAATTATATGTTGACGGAAACAAAGACAGATGTTTTATTAGTTCAAGTGTAATTTATCTTTTTTTTTTTTTTTTGGCTACATTTTAGCCTCATCTTTTTTCGTCAACAATATCGCATGCTCATTTCGTCACTGTCACTGTTCATAGATGTCTCGTCATCGTCTCGTCAGTGTCATCAATGAATATTTTCCGTCATTATTTTTTTCATTGACCAAATCAACACTAGTTACCCGGAATGCAAGGACAATGTAAGTAATAGGGGCCAAAATCCACAACCCTCGTTCCATGCAAAAATGCATTCCATAGTTCAGCTAAGACCCATATAAAGCTTCTGTGGTCAGTGGGTATATTTCCAGGATAAAAATTACAAGATACAAAATACAAATTTATATATATATTTTTTTTCCAAAATACCCATATTGCTAACTAGAGCTCGCAAAATATGGAGCAAGATGTCCAGGATAAACAATTAATAATGTTCACAATAATTTTATATGGCATCCATATTGGCAACCTGTCCAGGGTGTACCCCGCCCCGTGCCCTAAGTCTCCTGGGATGGGCTCCAGGTCCCCCATGACTCTGTACACATGATAAAATGGTATAAAAGAAGAATGCAGATGAATATAATGCATAGTTATGTTGTTCATTACCAATAATATTACAGTACTATAGGACTGTATACTTCAACCACCAAAGCAGCTTCTGGTACAAGATAAATTAAAAATCCCTTAGAGTAGGCATCATACCAGACTGTCCCCTACATAGACCTCAGTCTAAATGTAAAGAGTTTACTGCGTAATTTACTGCATGTGTTCATTAAAAAAAAATGTTATGCATGAATACAGCACACCAACACACACACACACACACACAGACACACAGACCTCGCTGCTGTTTGTGCTGAGTCCGAGCTTTTCGGGCCGGAGAGAAGGCCAGTGCTGAGATGCCTGCAACGTGGACATAATTAGCAAAGTGGAATTAAGCCCGCATGCTGTCGGCTATATTTAGCACAGCTTGATAACTCGGCTGTTTAAAACGAATCCCTCTGCTGCGTTCGGAAGCTCACAGAGAGAGAAGGGATAAATCCATTATGATGTTATACGACCCCTGTTTTAAAGAAGAGACGAAATGTGGTGCAAGTGAAACAAAGACTTATATAGTATTAGAAAGAACAAAAGAAAGAAAGAGAATTGTTTAAGGCCGTTCAAGTCAAAGCGGGACTTTTGATTGTGCAGAATAACAGAACACAGTTATGAGAAAACTCCCTTTATTTCTGTATAATCGCCTGCTACACTAATGCACTTATCCCAGTGCTTCACTAGTGCTTGGACACCATCAAGGTAGAGAGTTCAGGACATCGGAGCCGTGAACAGAATTCCAGATTCCAGTCTAAAACACTAGCCTCCCAGGAACTCCTTTAATGACTCAAACATGTGGACTGCAGTGGCCTCCGAGCCACCACAGCCGGGATCGTCATCATGCACATCGTCATCTTGCCTTTTTTTAAATATTTGCACTGTTCACTTGTCAATCACATTAACGCCCTTATTCAGCAGAAATTTCATCACAAGACCCGGTTTGACTTGAACGCCCTCCATAATTCAGTCCCAGTGTATCCAGAGTCCAGAAGTGAAAATATTGTAGATGTAGATTAGATAATTAAACAATCATCAATTGATTACCGTACTTTTTTTTTTTTTAAGAAGGAAAAAAAGATGTGTGTGCGTGCATAATAAACTGATAAGCTACTGTAGGAAGAAATTTTAACGGAATTTAAATTTCATTTAAGGGAGGAATGAAACACTAAATAAAAAATTGTTATGTACTGTAAAGCTGACGAGCACGGGCTCGGTGAACGATACAAGGAGAATTTACTGGTGGCTACACTGAAATTTAATGATCTGCTTTCATTTTCTTATGTAATAAAGTACATGTGCAATTTCTTTCAATAAATTTGTATTAAAAATATGGTCTTTATTGCGAATTTTTAATGCCTAGTTACTTTTCACCCACCCTGTACATCTGCATTATGAATTAAACCATTTTTCGATGATAAAATAATGATATGTGGTCAATTCTATGTGCTTATACAGTAGTTCCACTTAACGCTATGAACATGCCTAAAGATGGTGAAAAACTTCAACCTACTGTTCTACCTTTGACCGCTGCGAAGTGCTGACACTGGAGACTCCTTTCCTGCATGCTACACAAACACATTTCTCCACGTTTTAGTGGTGTAAAAATAAATGTAACTATACTCACGATTTAATTTTTTGTCCAACTCAGCTTCCTGCACACACTCTTCTCTGCATCACACTTTCTATCTCTCTACATGGATATCTATATTTTTAACCTTAAAGCCGGGCCACGCTGTCTTCACCCCGCACGGCTATATTTATCCCTCACGCCTCCATCTCCAGTTTCCATCGCCTAAGAGCAGGTGGAAGATAGAGGGAAGGGGTGAGGTGAGAGCAGAGCTCGCTTTCTGCCGGGTCACACCGTCCCGGGACACGGAGAGGAGACGAGGCTGTTCATAAACATCACTGACGTGATACGAGGATCCTCAGCACACAGTAATGTGAGGATTTAAATAAATCACTGGAGGTTCATTCTATTCTGATAAAATGGTGTGCTTGCTAGTTCTTTGGACGTCACCCAGAGATGCTGACTAGCGAGCAACGGTTTGTCAGCACGCAATATATACTTTTTCCATCATGCAGCAATTTTGTAAATCTCTCTGACTGGTGTGTTGCACATTCTGTCATTTTGCATAAAGATCTCTGTTTCATCTTCATTTTGTCTCCCCCATGATGCCTTTAAATCCCAACTTCATCCCGTCTCAGCTTTGGCATTTACTTGACATGAACTACACTTGCTTGTTTATTCTGGTTCTTACAAATAGCGGTTCTCGTTCCAAAAAGCTATAACTCATGCACAGATCCACATGGATCCGTAGATCTGGTGCAGATGCGTTTACAGACTTTCAGGAAGTTGATTTCTATTTAATTATTTGTTTTTTTGCACATGAACAATCAGGCGTAAAAAATCCATCCAGTATTTTAGATTTTAAATCACATTCGTAAAAACGACTCGTGTCTCATGAGGTCAAAGTCACTCGCAGTGTATCAGCATCATCCTCATCATCGTTGTTTCTGTTCACTCGGTTTGGTATTAAAGTCTTTTTTAAACTTTACGTGTTGACGAGGATGTGATGGAACAGGAGCACGGCGGCCATCTCGAAAGATGCAATCTCGAAATAAATTGGTTCCTAGTGATATCGAGCTATTCAAAACCTACTCCAAAAGCAAAAATACATTTCTATAGTTTATATGGCAATGTTTATAATACGTTAATGATAATGTGTGTTTTATATCATGAATACATTTAAAATGCTGTTATAAAAAACTAGACAGACAATTTTATAAGGAAATAATAATAATAATAATAATAATAATAATACTACATTACAAAACAAAAAAAATTGGAAAAAATTCTGATAAATTAAATAAATAAATAGTAATAAAATTTAAGAAAAGACAAGAAAAGAAAAGAAAAGAAAACACAAGGAATGATTGATCAGTTACAGAGCCCTAGGAGAAATGTAAATGAAAAAAATAAAATAGATTAAGCAAAAAAAAATAATAATAATAATAATGAAATAAAATAAAATGAAACATTTTATATTTTAATTAATTAATTTTAATTTAATTTGCACTAGCTAATCATCTTTTTTAATTATTTTAATTAATTAGTGTGTTTTTAAACATGTCCTTTTAGGGGCTCGGTAACTGTCTGATCAATCTTTTTTTTTTTCTTTTTTTTTTTTTTTTTAAACACACACACACACACACACACACACACACCGTTTTTTCACCACCTCAAACAGACAAATGTCACAAAAATAGTTCACACTGTGCGATGCTTATTCATACAGAACTCTATCAGGCTGTTAGAATCACACGGGAAGAGGAACGAAGGATTTACACTACAGACTGTAACCTGGCAACGCTCTCATGTAAACTCAGCAAACAAACAAATAAACAAATAATGCAGACTGAGAATAACCTCTTAACTTGCATTCTGAATCACCATGCTGGATGATGTTTCTAAAAGACGTGGACATGTTGCGGTGTACTGAAAAAAAAAAAGTTAAATGTTGTAGAGGAACTAACCTATCCCATCATGCACCACGGAACAGAAGAACAGGGAGGGGCCTAAAGCTTGTACACAGATAGCGGGCAAAGACCGCGATAATTAAAATTGTGTCTACTTCTTAAAACTAGGAAAATGTCTAATCTGGATTTTTTTAAATGACAACAGAGCTAGTGACTTTTATCTTTCTTTTGTCTTAATATGTTACAGTATGTGATTTGAAACACAGCTAAATGGAATAAATTATTAACTAAAGAGTAAACAGAAACTTTTAAACATTTTTTTGCAAAAAACAAAACAAAAACAACCACAACAAAAGAAAAATTGTATACAAAGTATGTAAATGTGTATAAAGAAATACATATGAAATCTATGATCTTTGATTAAGGATTTATTTGCTTGTACATTCATTGTTATTTATTTAAAAAAAATCATTATTTATTTTATGAGGAAGAAATGCAAGTTTGGAATCATTTTGACTCGCTCACTATTATTATTATTATTATTATTATTATTTTTAATTTTTAATTTTTTTATTTTTTTTATTATTATTATCAGCTTCCAAACATTTAGTGATATGGGAAAGATGTTTATGTTTTGAAAAATAGTCACGTAACCTTCCAGAAGCGTTCACATGGCGTCTGGTTGAGATTGTGAACTCGAACCTGAGCAAGATTGAATAGTTCAGTTGGACGTATTGCCATTTTGTGCTTTATTTTATAAACTAATTCTTAGAGTTACAGGATATTTGGTTGAGTTACAAATACACATTTACTGTCCTTACTGCTGGTTTACAAGGCAGCACCGTTGCAGAATGCAGAAGTGGCTGACGTGTGAGGACGGTTATGACACCGACCGGGTTCGAAGTCGTAACTGTATCAGCGATTTTGACCAACCAACAAGAAAAAAGCAAAGAAAAAAAGTCAACTGCCACTCACACTTCAGCTCTGTTCTCTCTTCTCTGAGCCACAAGTCCCCAGTGTGCTGGGATGCTGCAGTTTTCTCTCCATCTCAGCACTTTCTGTGTCCTTCTGTCCACCTCCAGCCTCTGGTGTGTGAGCTGTGGCCTCACAGAGGACGAGGGAGCCCTGGGGCCGATTGTGCCCCTCCACCCCCCCCCCCCCCCCACACACACACACAGACACACTAGCAAAGCCCAACAAAGAAGTATTTAAACAGCTATAGGCCTACAATAAGCCATTTTATAATAATAATGATAATAA
>JAQMYJ010000038.1:31089478-31099546 GCA_030014305.1 Clarias laeviceps
CAATACATTTCTAGTTTCTTCTTCTGGTGCTCTTGTATAGTGTTTTTCTAAATTATAGTATAATAATAATAATAATAATAATAATAATAATAATTATTATTATTATTATTATTATTATTATTATTATTATTGTTGTTGTTGTTGTCTTCTAATATTATATTATAATATCATTACTACTACTATGGTAATAATAAGAGCCGTTGATTAAATAGTATAGTAGAAGTATTGATATTAGTAATAGAAGTATTATTATTATTATTATTAGTAGTAGTAGTAATATTAATAATTGTGGTAGTAGTGAGAGTAGTAGTTACATTAGTAGTAAACCAGTAGGAGTGATATTAATAGTAGTAGTAGTAGTAATATCTGATAAGAATTAACTATAAAATTAATTATCTCATATAACATGTTTATCAGGACTTATGGAATATGGTTGTGTTAAAGCTCAGCCTGAGATGCCTTGTTAAAAACACACAATAACCAAACATGATAATTTAATGTATGTAATTAATCAGATGTTTAATTAAACTATCATAGGCTGTATTGAGTTTCACATAAAGTTGCCCCATTAGCAACATCAACATCAGCACCATCTGTTTCATGGACTATAATGATCTCAGGTCTTTGTTTCTGTTAATAGATGAAGTGTATACTGTAGTTTTAACCTTTACTCGATGTGCTAGAATGTTACTTTGTAAGTTATATCAAATATTAAAAATAGACTATGCAGTTTAAAGTGGTTAATGAATCAAGGTGCAGATAATGTGGAAAATGTTTGTGTCATTCTAGAATTCTAATTATATTAATAATTATATATTTTCATAGTTTTATCTAATAGATCTTTGCACTGGCTGACGTTTTTGGGGTGTATAAACTTGCTTTATGGTAACAGCTGTGAGATAACGCTATTGTTTCTCAATTTAACACCCACAGAAGCGAGTTAGTCAGTGTTGTGCGGCAGTGCGGTTTTAATTTTAAAAGTGTTTAGTTGGTCATTGTCCAAAACATCTGATTTTTTTTTTCTGGTACTATTTTTTGCTGTCTGTTGTCTTAACACAGGCTTAAACTGTATATATGAACTAGCTAACTTACTTCACTTGACTAAGCTTCACTGAGTCATTATCTAGCTTACACTTGGAGTCCCATTTCCCTGTTTCCCAGCAATGAATTTTTCCACTTTTGAGGTTTGAACTACGTTTTACCTGAAAATACACCACTCATACATTTTCCATCTGCTTCATGAGAAAAAAAAAAACAGCACTGTTTAGTCATATCCTACAAGTCGTATCTTTTATGCCACAAAGGCACCCTAATGCCAGCTAAGTCACCCTGGCGCCTGGTGACTGATGAAATGATGCCATTTAAACAAAAGATAAAAGGAAAAAATGAAGAAAACACTTCATTGGACGCTGATTTGTCCCCATCACCTCGGGGGACTCTGTCCTGCTTTCCTCCAGCGGGAAAGACTGAGGCTGGAAGCGAGCCAGTTCCCGATCCTGTACCCTATTTAAAGACAATACTGAGCTATAGGAAGGACGGGATAATGTTAGCGTCTCCTTTTTTTTTAGGATAAAGACACTAACATAAGCATCACCATGACCTGATTTAGTGACATTGAGACTGTTGCAAATATAAAGACTTAAAAGAAAGAAAGAAATAATCAAACAAACAAACCAAAAACTATGATTATAGTAATACTATAATAATAATATGTGTTTCACGTGTAAGTTTTTTTTTGATATACAGATGATATTATTATGACATTTCTCAACACCCAGACTAAAGAAGGATCTTCTTGTGTCTCGACTCCAGCGTTCCAGCGTACAGAATCAATCGTGCTCGCTTGGACTGCGGGCTAAAAGCCCTTTTCATGCTTCAACAGCATTAGCGCTAACAGCCTCAATCCCTCACCAGAGCTCAGATCCCGGGACAGAAATCTGACAAGATGTTATTCGCGTCATCTCACAAAACACACCGGACCTCAAGAAAAGACTGATCTTGAAACGACAGATACGTGACTTCACCTTCTCCCCGAGAGCTCGGCCTGAGGGATTGCACACGCCTGCTGCTCTTCAGGTCCACAAGGGAAATACATTTTTAAAAATCACCAGCATTGAAGTGTTGTTGTTATGGCTCCCAATTTTATTATTATTATTATTATTATTATTATTATTATTATTATTATTATTATTATTATTATAACACATAAAAAAAATCTGAGTGATAATTTGTATAGTGTAGTGTTTGTTAGTTTTTTTTTTTATTTAAATTTGATATTTGGTTTGTTTTTATTGCAATTCCAAAAAAATACATAACAATTATCTTTAGAGTTTTTTTATAATAAAGAAATAATAATAATAATAATAATAATAATAATAATAATAATAATAATAATAATAATTTTTTACAAGTTCTTACAAGACTATTGTCAAATGTTTTCCTTTTGTCTCTTTTTTCTTTACTTATCTCTTATTTACTCTTTAACCTTATTAAAGAGTTCTTTATAATGTTTTTTAACTGAAAATGTTTTCTTCAGGTTTATTAAAATGTAAAAAAAAAGATAAAATAAAAAAAAACAGGGAATGTGCTGTTGTGCTAAGATGATAGTGATGTGCGCAATCAAAGCTATTTCAGCCTCCATCACTGAGAGAGAGAGAGAGAGAGAGAGAGAGAGATTTAACATTTTAAGTTACCTTATTCTTCAGGGCGGGGTTTTGGGGGCGGGGTCACAGTCACAGGTGTAGGAACTTTCTGGTAGACCTGGAGCAGGAGACAGAGATCAAAGAAGTTGAAAACCTCTGTGTTAGAAAAGCTCTCAGTAAGGGTCAAAGGTCATGGCAAATCTAATACCAAACATAATTTATGGCTCGTAACAATCGGAACTTTCTGAGCATTTTGTCACCTGATAGTCCCCGCCCACTTGCCAGCTCTCACACTTTTAGACAACAGAGAGCCGGGGGAAGGGGTGCTGGGGGGACACTAAGCCACACCTCCTCTGTGAGACATGAAGCCAGACAACCGTATCTAAACAAGTACAAGCATGAATGTAAAGAAAGAAAGAAAGAAAGAAAGAAGTGAGAAAGGCAAAGAAAGAAAGAAAGAACAAGGAAAATAAATAAAAAATCAAGCCATGAGTCACATGATGCTAATCTGCGTTACAGCTTCTGCTCGCGTTGCGTTAGGGGGCGGGGCTTCGGAGAAACTGCAACTCGCCCTTTTCCACATACAGGAGCTTACAGAGTGACATGATTGGCTAGTGTCACTTTAATTGACAGGCCTCGTCAGTCATTCAAACTCGCTCAGAAGAAAACTTTATTCGGACTTTATTCCTTTTATTAGGAACACGCGCACACACACACACACACACACATACATACACACACACGCAGACACACACGCAGACACACACGCAGACATGTCATTACAATAAGATAAACAAATGTAACCACCCCCATCCCCCATACAAACACAAACACACACACACACACATAAACACATGCACATGCACACACACACACACACACACACACACACACACCACAACCGCCATGACCACTACAGGAAGCTCTCATCTTTATTTTATCTTCAAATATTGCTTTATTCTTTAGATTCACCAGCTCCATCCTATGTCAAACACACACACACACACACACACACACACACACACACTGTAACAAGCAGATACACATCATAATGTCATTGATGTTAAAATTATATGTTTCTGACACTTCCTTTAAAAGTGCATGTGTGCGTGCATGTGTGTGTGTGTGTGTGTGTGCGTGTGTGTGATATGATAGGCATTATGAAATGACTCAGCACTTGATCGCGGGACGGAACACACTCCTGCTCCACCATGACGAGAGCGAAAAGCAGTATAGTATATTTAGTCATTTTACTTCCCCTAAATGAATCAGTATGAAACTCTAAGTAAAGAACGTGTGTGACGTCGTGCAGTTATTAACCCTCGCCGCTCCGCCGGCGCTCAGGCCTCGGGGTTATTTTACAGTCATGAGAACACGGAACGCCGGCGTATTTCAGGCAGTGGGAGGAACCCGAGGAACCCAGAGGGAATCCTCGAGGAACCGGGGAGAAGATGTGAAGGTCCAGTGAGCCGAGCTCAGGACGGGACAGCGAGTGAGACACTGCGAGACGAGACGACGAGCGCGGCAGGACGATGTCACTCGCGCAAATACGGTCTGAGTCTAGAGAGAGCAAATGATCATCAGACTGATCACATTTACGTTTAAAATAATCACAATTATTTGTTTGTTTGTTTGTTATGTTTATATACGTTATGCAGATAAAGTAAAGCATGAAGTAACTAAACAAAACTGAATGAATAAGAAAGAAAGATACCAAGGAGGTAAACAAACAAACAAACAAACAAACAAAAGATTAATTCACAAATGATCACTGGTGAAAGAAAGAAAGAAAGAAAGAAAGAAAGAAAGAGAAGTAAATAAATAAATAAATAAACAAATAAGGAAGGAATGAAAGGTGAAAAAATGGAGAAAAAGAAAATACACAAACAAATAAATAAAAAAGGAGGAAAAGGAAGAAAAAGATACAGAAGTTTATAAACAAACAAACAAACAAAAGATTAATTCACAAATGATCACTGGTGAAAGAAAGAAAGAAAGAAAGAAGGAAAGAAGGAAAGAGAAGTAAATAAATAAATAAACAAATAAGGAAGGAATGAAAGGTGAAAAAATGGAGAAAAAGAAAATACACAAACAAAAAATTAAAAAGGAAAAAAAGGAAGAAAAAGAGAAAAAGATACAGACGTTCATAAACAAACAAACAAGTCAATAAGGAAGGAAGGAAGGAAGGAAGGAAGAGAATAGAAAGTAGATAAATAAGCAAAGATAGACAAACAAACAAACAAACTAATAAATAAATAAATGAATAAGGAAGAAAGGAAGGACAGAAGAAAAAATAAAGTACATACAGTAAGTGAATAAGGAAGAAGAGAAGGAAGGTGATATAAAGTGGACAAATAAATAAGCAGCAAATAAATAAATAAATGAACTGATGTTATTTATTTGTGAATTTAGTGTGAAGTTGTGTTTAGTCGCAGCTCTGCGGGGCTCCTGAGGGCCCGGGTGTTAGATTTGCCCCCACGGCTACACCTGCACTCGGGTCTCTGCGGTTAGAGTCACTGTGCAGTGTATCACACACACACACACACACACACACACACACACCTCGTTATCAGCTCTGAGCCGACCTCAGACCCGCTTTCAAGGACGAGGAGCTCTAACCAGAGACCTGCGTGTTCCACCCGAGTGAAGAGAGAGAAGTTAAAGGAACAATGCAGCGTTCTGTGCCTGGGGTGGGACGACAGAACCCGGGTTCTCTCAGATAATTAAACACGCTAAAACTTAGACAGTTCGTCTTCTGCTCGGGCTTTTTCAGGTGGACGCAGTGTGAACGTACGAGTGAGGGATTTCAGAGAAGTGTATAAATAGGAGGCGAAGAAAGAAGTTTGCGAAGGAACTGCACTCGTTTTATTGTTTTCTCTCTTTCTGTCACACACACTCCTACACAAACACACACACGCCTCTCTTTTGCAGTATGTCCAGGCTTCTTGGGAAAAACCC
Source organism: Clarias laeviceps (assembly GCA_030014305.1). NCBI lineage: Eukaryota > Metazoa > Chordata > Actinopteri > Siluriformes > Clariidae > Clarias > Clarias laeviceps. Next base: position 31,095,079 of record JAQMYJ010000038.1, read on the forward strand.
CACAGTCGTGACACACACAGTTTCAGTGTGTGAACGTCTTTTTCCAGAAGTTCGGTCCTTGATCACTTAAGTGTAATTACTCAGATTGTTTCAAACTTACGCTAGGCTTCTTCTTCTTCTTCTGTTTTAAAATTTTACCGTGTGTGTGTGTGTGTGTGTGTGTGTTAAGCGTGCACGACTGTGTGTTTGTGTACAAGTTATAAACGTCTTCCAAAGCCTTGTGCAAACACAAGCTCTTTAGCCAGAGGACAGATTAGGGACGTGATGTGTTCGGGCCGCGGTGCTACACGGTTACACAAACAAGCAGCTATTATCGAGATCACACACACACACACACACACACACACACACACACGCGCACGCAAACGACTACAAGTTTTATTCCGGATGAACATTAAAACAGCAACAAAACAACAACAACAAGCAAAAATTATAATAATAATAATAATAATAATAATAATAATAATAATAATAATCACCATCTTTGTAATATAGAGTGATTAAAAATATAGACACTTTCTTCAAACTTCTCTTTTTTTTCCTAAGCGAACCCATGCAAAAGCATTTTTTTCCACCTTTAATGTGAAACATTGTGTCATGTGTGTTACTCCGAATGAAGCTCATGTTCAAAACCATTTCTCATAGAATCACCTCTCACTCAGCGCTTCTAACTGACCACTAAATGATCTCATTCTGCAGGTGGAGCACCATAACCGTCATCACCACTAAGTCAAAAAATAAATAAATTAAGCCCCAAAAACAGGACGTTCATTTAAAACCTTACCAAAAAAAAAAAAAAAAAAAAAAGAGGTCGATAGATTTGTCTTAGTATTTTCACTCTCCTGTACAGCAGGTGGCAGTACGTATGTGGTTGGGTTGTAAGACATCATTAAACACAAAGTGAAGAAGAGAACAAGGACATTAACCCTCACCCTCAATTGGCTTTTATATCTGGTTCTGGTTCTGTATCTGTGCTCGAATTCGCCTTTTCCAGCAGACTTGGGCGTGGTTCCAGAACACTGTGGAACCCTTGTGTTCTCACTGATCTACAGTAAATAAACCAGACTTTGTGGTCAAATGCTCTCAAAAATTGACCCAGGGGCCCAAATGTGAAAGCATTTTAAGAGAGACAGCTGAGGGACCTACAGCACCATCAAGGGACCTTCTAGCGAGTCCTGCTGACTCCCTGCATGTGACAATGACCTCTTGGATTCGGCATGTCTGAGGTATGGGAGTAGACGTGAACCCTTTCTTACCAAACAAAGCATCTAAGCCCTGTTATTCACCCTGAAACGTGCTTTATGGCCTGATGGAACCCTCAAGGTAGAACCCAGGGAGAAGCATGGTGGTGGGAGCGTCATGCCGTAGAGCTGCTTGGTCTCCAGAAAGAACTCAGGAGATGGTCAAGATACAAGGAATCATCGATAGAGCATCAGGAAATCTATTCTGCTCAAAACCTGCACACCTCTGTTAAACAGCTGGAAATGTGACCTCCAGGACAATAATGACCCGAAACATACATGCGAGTCAACCGAGGGGTGGCTTTAGAAGAAGATGGAGAAGAAATAGTTCTGAAAATCTGTAAAAAGACAACATGAAGAGGGCTGTGCATTGGAGATCCCCTGATAAGTTGAAAGGATTTGTAGATGTGAAACTTGTTTTTTCCAAGAAAGACCAAAATATATATTGGGTGTGTATATTTTTGCAGACAGGTAGTTATATAGTAAAGGAAGTGAACAGAACCTTGTATGTATATATATTGTAATTAGGTACGTAAGGAAGAAACGAAGAAAGAAAGAAAGAAAGAAAGAAAGAGCACAGTGTTAAGCAAGACTGATGTAAGCATGATAATGGATAAATCACAGTTCAGTACAAAGGAGACCAGAAGAAGAGAGACGTCTTAAAAGCTCAGTATGTGTGTGTGTGTGTGTGTGTGTGTGTGTGTCTCAGCATTGCTGCAGGAAATGAACGTGGGCTTCCTGGAGGAAACGGATCAGTGTAATGACTCGGCGAGAGCTTCTCCTGCTGCTTCACTGACCTCCGCGCATCCTCTGAAAATCACACACACACACACACACACACACAAACACACACACACACAAAACCACAACTGTCCCAGCTCTGAGACAGATGCACGATGCACGGTGCACCCTCACACACATTACAGACGCGACAAAGAATCTCTACAAGAACCGAGGAACGCATGAAGCCCCTGGGATAACTCCGGGCTGATCTTATTGAGATGGAGATGTATTCATAGCTCTGCGTTTCATTCTTAAATAATCTGCATTAGAAATACGAGTCAAACACTTTAGAAGGTGTTCGGCATGGTGCGTGGTTTTTAAAATAAATAAATTAAACAAGTAAAATCCAAAACTTTTTGGGGAGGAAGTATAAGTAAATAAATAAATAAATAAACAAACGTTTAAAAATAAGTCAAATATTTAAAATTTTTATATACCAATATATATTTTTTCACATTAAAAGATAAAAACTTTAAAATAAGATCAAAGTATTATATTTTTATATGCAAACTTCTTAAATATTAAGAAAAGTTTATTTAAAAATTAATCAACTTTTGCTTTATGAACATTTTAATGTGAATATACATAATACATTTTAATTCAATAAATAGATATGTATATCATATTAAAATGTACAATAATTGAGAATTGGATAAATCTAATTCAGAGAGAAAATCAGGGGAAAAAATAAAAATAAAGTGTACAATAGTATTTTATCTTAATACTAGGATATATTTTCCCCTTTTCAAATTATATTCCCAAACTTTATATTAATTAATTTAATTTTATTTGATTTTATTAATTTAATTTTCATAGTCTTTTAAGTTGAAACCAAAAGCTTACACACACTTTTCTGTTAAAAAGATATTTCGACTCACTTCTTCACAACTCACACATTCCATCCTACTGTGTGTTTCTTTCCGCAGGTCGATTAGGCCGTCTGTTTTATTTACATCTCAGGTTATTTTAATCCAATCGATAGGAGACAGATTCATTCCAGCATTAATTCACCCTATAAGTAGCTTTCAGTAATAAATGTAAGAACTTTTTCGAAGTTTCTGATTGGCCAGTTGGGATAATTATGAATTAATTAGGAATGATCAGACAGATGCTGCATAGTTGAGTATGGAGGCACAAATTAACTCTCAGCGATGAAGAAACTTTGGTCCAAAAGGTTCAGTTGAACCCTCAGACACCAATGATGGAACTGGTGAAGGTGTTGGAAGCTTCAGATACTGTATGTACAAGTACAAGTACAAGTTCAGTATGTTAATCAGTTTGACCTGGAACGAAGAGTCTAATGTATGATCAGATTCATCTGTTATTTGTTTGTACACATGGAATATGTGTGTGTGTGTGTGTGTGTGTGTGTGTGTGTGTGTGTGTGTGTGTGTGTGTGTGTGTGAATATACACATTAAAAGACACACTATTGTGAGACGCGACCAGATCTATGTCAGAGTATATAACCTACATGGATTACTGCACTCTTCTATCTGGACTATAATGCAGAGTTTAAACTCTTTACATTTATGTACGTTCACAGTGTTTATCATCCGCACTAATGCAGAGCAATCTCATTTAGTCCAAACCTGTCGCTTTGATTTACTGCCATTAATACATTTTATAATATTAATAATAATACATAAAGTGCCAACACAAAGCTTTAAATTTAAATAAATAATACATTTAATTGTTTCTTTATGATAAATATAGAATACAGTGACGTATAAACAGAATAAAGTCCTTTGTGTGTGTGTGTGTGTGTGTGTGTGTGTGTGTGCAGAAATGTACGTCATAAACACACACTTCTGATGTTGAAAGATTTAATGCTAACTCATTATTATTCATTATAATAGTGTATTAGTCAATATTTAATTGGTGTAAAATTGAGTCGAAGTAACTTTTCCAGCCTTTATACTGATCGCTCACTTCCAGCTGTATTGTACACTTTACCATTTATGGAGTTTTATGTTTTATGGGCGTCGCTATATGTAAATCTTATGGAAAACTTATCCATATCTCAGGTTGGCTTTCGCAAAACACTCACACACAACCAAGTCTGAATTTAAACATCTAATTGAATTAAGTTATTCAGGTTTGGACTATAAGAGGAGCTAACATGTACGTAAAAAAAAAAAAAAAAGAAAGAAAGAAAGAAGTGGATGAAGTGAAATGATGTGGATCAATGCTGAGTTTCCCAAAGTAACGTAACGAAACATGATGAAATAAGATGATCAGTGATGAAGCGACAGTCATACTGGACTTTCTCTCTTTCTCAAGTTAAAACTGCAATAACAGATGCACTTTTTGTGTGTGCGTGTGTGTGTGTGTGTGTGTGTGTGTGTGTGTGTGTGTGTGTGTAAATGAAATATTTTCTTAAAAAATCATGTTATCCCTCCTAAATACTGCTCATGAATCATGTAGCGTTGTTGCGGCCATAAGG
>JAQMYJ010000038.1:31099646-31126405 GCA_030014305.1 Clarias laeviceps
CTAAATACTGCTCATGAATCATGTAGCGTTGTTGCGGCCATAAGGAACCCATCACACACACACACACACACACACACACACACACACACACATAGCCCCTTTCTAACCAATTAATCATGAGCGAAACTGTTTCAAACCCTCATGAACGACACTTTTCTATCCTCTTAAACCGACTAAACAGATCACACACCCTGTTTCTGTGTCTAAATAAATAAACTAATAAAGACTTTCTCAAGCGTTGACACTTTATAAGGCATCGCAGTACGTGTTGCATTTCTGCCTCATGAGCTTTCTGGAAAGGGTTTAGACACACTGACTAACACACACACTCACACACACTCACACACACTCACTTAAACCTAGGGATCGTTAGTCTAGAAGGTGAACGGGTTCAATCGTTCCATGTTCTGGATGTGCAAATTAACACTTACTAATTATTATATCCTCAATTAATTACTATAAATACTATCATTTTATGCTTTCATGGGTATTTAACTCTACCACCAAGTGCCTGTATCTTCTGTATACACTGTATAAAGATCTAAAGTAGACCTGTATCATCTTTTTTTTAAACATATTTCTATTTACACATGTGCATTAAAGGTGCAATATGTTAAGGTTCCGGGCCAGGATGGAAAATTACAGCCGAATACAGTTGAGATTTTAACCTGCTTTGGATGTTCCAGACACTTTGTGGTGTTTTATATAAGCTGCAGCGTAATCCTTATTCTGTGGAAAAAAATGATGTAAACGTAAAAACGATTTAAACGCAACTTTTACCACATGTGTAGATTTTCACTGTGAATCACATGCAAAGCGACATAATTAAACACTAACACACATGTCTAGCAAACCGAGATGCAAAAATGATAATGTTGAAAGTCTTCAAGCTTCTGTTAACTTTCACACACAAAAATAAGATGAAAAGATATTTTAATAAGTCTTTAGTGCACGAGAAAGATTGATTTCTTGGTTGTTTTTTTTCCCCGATTCAGGATATGAAACTTCTGACAAAAACCTGTGGCTTACGAGAGCATGTACCAAAGTGCCGGATGAAGCTTATGACACATCGTCGTCCTTTATAACGCATAGACCTGATCTGCTTTTCGCTTCTTTTTTCTATTATTTTTTTTTTTATATATATCAAATATCAGTTTTTCAGTTGTATAATCTGATTTCAAGACTCGCCCTTAAACATCGACTCTGCAGCTCAACATCTGCAGCGCTTGTGGTGGATCAAGTCAGAAATAAATTTAAATATTATAGATTACAGATGATAGATTATAGATTATAATGAACTTAGAATGACCTTCCTGTGAAGACTAACGAGCTGCACAAAAAAGTGAAGAAATGAATCAAAACACAGATGTTCTGAAGCCCAAAATGCTTTTGTTTTTTTATTATTATTGCATATCATATAATTGTATGAAATGAAAAATAAGCACATATGAACATTACTTATGGTTAGTGAGTGAAATAATTTTGCACAGCAAAATATACATATATATATATATATATTTATATATATATATAAGAGAGACTTTTCTTTTTTTCAATTTTTTCTTGTTTTTTAATTAACATACTTAAAAAATTTAATTGATGAACGGTATATTTCCATATTATACAAGCAGGGTGTCAATCCCTGGCTATAAAACAATGTCCAGACATTATTGATTATTATATTATTGCCTCGGAAATAATGAATTTACAACAACGATGATAAAAAATAAAAGAAATGAAAAGAAAACACAAACAAACAACAAAAAAAGCCCTGCTCGACAATGTAACTAAGACAAGATTGTAAGATCATAAACTCTCCAGCGATGCCACGAGCTGTCGTTATTTATATTTATTATAATATATATATATATATATATATATATATATATATATATATATGTGTATATATTTATTTTAATTAGCGTTCTAGATAGATTCCATGGTGTGATATGCTGCGTGATTAGCTACAGGCTACATTTTAGTGCAACTCAGTCCAAAAAAATTATTTTTTCTTTTTTCTTCTCTTAAATTCACTGTTCCTCGCACTGACTAAACTTAATACTTTGGTTTAAAAAATGCAGTTCAGTGTGAGGATTTCGAGGGGGCTACATTGGTCAAACTGCTTTTCTTCATGGCAAGCACATGCTGAAATAATAATAATAATAATAATAATAATAAAAGCTTCTGCATCATAACAATCCTGCTGTATAATACACACTGTGTGAGTTCTTCCAGTTCACCTTAACACTATAATTGATAAAGAAAGAGTTTAGTGCATAGGGCAATGAACCTTGCGTCTAAAAGCCAAACTTTTTTTACGGCTTTCATCCATCCATCCATCCATCCATCCATCCATCAAGCCATAATCAAAGTTCAAACACACACACACATGACAGCACTATTCTTAAATCGTGAACCCTGCGGTTTATTACACGTATAAAAGAAAAAGCAGTCCGTTAAACAATCCTAACAGTTTTAGGCCCCAGTTTAAGACTCCATCACTTTTTTTTTTTTTTTAGTTTGTTTGTTTTTTTGTGTGTTTTTTTGCAAGGATGAGGTCCTTGTCCCCTGAAACATGTCTTCCGCTCGGCCAGCTCTCAACAGGAATGGGTTCAGTGCATGGGCTGCGTGTGGATGGCCGCTCAGGTCAATGCGGGAGGAGGGATGATGCGAGGCGAGGAGGATGTCCTTTCACTTTTTTGCATAATATTCCAAAAAAGTGACTTGGCAACAAACGAAGGAAGAGGATGAAGAATGCCATGCTGGAGTTATTATCCAAATTTAATAATTAAAAAAAAAGAGTTCAGTTCTCAAGCAAAAAAAAAAGTACAAGAAAAATGAACCGTACATGTCCAGCATGCAGGCAATAATATTAACAGTCTCTCTTTTTTTTATTTGCATTTTTTTTTTTTTTTACAAAAATCTGCAATAGCTTCTTCTATAGCTTCTTTCTTAAAAGTCTTATCATTAAACACACTCACTTCCACACAGAAAATCTCTCACACACACAAGGCAGACAGGACAGGATGTACGTATATGAGATGATAATGATGAAGGAGGGAAGGTGGCTTGGGTCTCTGGTCCTCCAGAAAAAGGAAAAAATAATAATATGCACAAAAAAATAAAATAAAATAATGCACAAAGTCTGTTCCGATGGGATAAGCAAGCATTTTAGGTTAGGACTGATGGACAAAAAGTAAAAACGGCAGTCTGTTTATGGAGGAAAACAAACTTATGCATGAGGCATGTTTCAGATAAAAAAAAAAGACACAAAATGATATGGGGGGAAAGTTGGGTCTGTGCAAGCAGGAAGGAGGATGGGATGTTTGGAGGTGAATCAGGACAGATTGGTTTGGGAAAGAATGGAAAAGTTCATCAAATCCATCAAAATAATAATACTAATAATTTTAATAAGTTTTTTTTTACACGGGACAAAACTTGTCTGCTGTAAAATGGTGCTGTGCGCAAAAAAAAAAAAAAAACTCATGAAAAACTCCTGCGACGACAAAAATAATGCACAAAGTTTGTTTTGAAGTAGAAAGCAAGCATTTTAAGACTGATGGACATCTGGATGCATGCATGCACATATCAGTGTCAAAAAAAAAGTTAAAATGTTTCAGTGGAAAACAAGCATGCATGCACGAGGCATGTTTAAAATGCTAAAAAACAAAAAACGTCCACATCACATCACAAAATGATATGGGGGGAAAGTTGGGTCTGTGGAAGCAGGAAGGATGGGGGGGGGGGACACACTGACTGGTTTGGGAAAGAATGGAAAAGTTGCAAAAAGTCCGAATAATAATAATAATAATTATTATTATTAAAAAATATAATAATAAAAAAGAAAAACTTGTCTTTTTTTGCTTGCCTGCTGTAAAATGGTGCCGTGCGCAAAAACCAAAACCAAAAACAAAAAAAACAAACTCACATGAAAAACTCCGGCGACGACGGGTTGTTGTCGCTGCTCGAGCCGGTCTCGCGGAAGCCGCCGCCGCCGCCGCCGCTGCCGGCGCCGCTCACGAGCTTCTCGTACTTCTCCTTGTAGACGTCGCGCTCGCGCACCAGGCGCGTGATCTCCTGCTTGAGGTGATCGACCTGCTGCAGCAGCTGCGTCTTCTCTCCCTCGAGCACGTGCCGCTGCTGCACGCGCTTGAAGCGGCAGGACTGCGCGTAGCCGCGGTTCTTCAGCGTCCGGCGCTTCTGCTTCAGCCGGATCACCTCCTCCTTACTGACGCCGCGCAGCTGCCGGTTCAACTCGCGTACCGACATGGTGACGAGCTGGTCGTCCGTGAAGCGGTCGTCCACGTGCCCGTGCCCGTGCCCGTGATGACTGTGGTGGTTGCTCGCTGCGCCGGATGGATGCGCGCTGCCGCCGCCGCTGCCCCCCTGATGGTGGTGGTGATGGTGATGATGGTGGTTGTGGTGGTGAGGCGCAGACGCGGACGCGGCGATCACGGCCGGCCCGACTTCTTCTGCGGCGGGGAACTGCTGCGCCCGCGCGTAGCCGTCGAAGGCGTGCAGCTGGTGCGCGCTGCTGATCAGCGCCTCCATGGCGTCATCCGTGCCGAACCCGAGCGCCTCCGCGTTTAACGGCGCCTGCTGATGCTGCTGCTGCTGCTGATGTTGTTGCTGCTGTTGATGATTGTGTTGTTGTTGTTGTTGATGATGTTGTTGTTGTTGTTGATGTTGCGCGTAACCACCCATCCAGTAAAAGTCCTCCAAGTGCGCTTTAGGTTCCCCCCCCGACCCGGGACTAGGCGCCGAGAAACTCGGAGAGGGCGGCACCGAGCTGCACGGCGTGCTCATCGGCGTGGAAGACAGCGAGCCTCCGGCGAGCAGGCGGCCGCACTGGGACAAACCGCCGACACGCTCGGTCTCAGTGGGTTCCTTCTTCACCTCGAACTTCATCAGATCGAAATCGTTGACGTACTCCATGGCGAGAGGGCTGGTGGGCAGCTCGGTGGAGCTCAGCGCCAGCTCGGACGCCATGCGCTTCCCGGTGACGCTCCTCCAGAGGGGCTGAAGAGCGGCTGTCAGCGCGGTGTGTGCCGGGACAGAGTGCGCCAGCTTTTTTTTTTTTTTTTTTTTTCTTCCGTCCTTCTTAAATAAATAAATAATAAATAAAAAAAAAAAAAAAAACGATTGCAAAACCGGTATAAGTCCTGTTCCTGTCTTCTTCTCCAAGGCTTTCAACTCCAAGCTTTACGCACACTGGCACCGACACCGACACCGTCCCGCAAACGCAGGCGCATCCGAGATCCCAGCTGCAGATCTTCCTCCAGTCTCTCTCTCTCTCTCTCTCTCTCTCACTCTCTCTCTCTTTGCTGTTCGGACATGGAAGACTTTTTGTGCGCTCTCGTCCTGAATCACATCGTGCAGACTGGAGAAAGAGCAAACGAGAGAAGTTGTTTTTCTTTTTTTTTTTTTAAGAAAAAAAAGGAAATGCACTTGCAAAGACTAGAGTCAGTCGACTCGGACGTGAAGAACGTGTGGGAGTTATTTTGCAAAGCCAACACAACGGCAGATGAGTTTAAAAGCATTGCTCAGTTATATAGACGTTCTGACGTCACGACCCAAACGGGGGAATACAGCCAATAGGGTGAGTTTTAGCAGTTCTTATTAGCATATCAGAACAGGAGCCAAAACTTTTTTTTTTTTTTCTCAGCTGACTGTCAGCTGGACTGCTTAACTCTTTGCTCTTAACTCTTTCACGACAGGTTTTGAATGCTTTATGTGCAAATGCACATTTATAAGTTTTTTTTTTCTTGCTTTTGTATCACGTGAGCATTTTACTGTTAATTTAACTTGCTTTTTCTTTTGCAACACTTATTTTTTTGTTTTTGGCATATGGTAGGTACATGATTGATGGACGTGAATCATGTCGTAACATGCAAAACAATACAACTGAAACACTTTGCATTATGGCCAATATCTTGCTCTTGCTTTAAGCCAGATGTCATTACTGGATAATAATAATAATAATAATAATAAAATAAAATAAAATGATAAAAAAACATTAAAACTTGTACTTGCAGGACAGCAATGAATAATATTAAATAAATGAGACAGAGTGTAACAATAGACTCCTGTAACATTTCTGACTAAGCAAGTAAGGGCTTTCTGCTTTTCCACAACTCAACAGCGTCCCCTGTTGGACAAAGACTATAAAAGTGTGAGTGTATGTGCGTGTGCGATGTTGAGAGAGGAGTATGTGGTGCAGTTTTGGAGTGAGTGCTCAGCCAGGTTCAAACTGAATCGAGCAAAGCCTTAGAGCATCAGTTTATGTTATTAAAAAAATAAAAATAAAAATATATAATAATAATAATAATAATAATAATGTTAAACAAGATTGAAAGTACAGAACTTTGAGACAGATGTTCTCAGTGCTGTCTGGTTCTGCAGAGTATCTGACTACTGAGTCAGACCAGCTAGTGTGAGCAAACACTCAGACCTCTATAAAATCAATCAGTCTTTTTTTATCATTCTAAAATAAAATCCCATACATGTTACAGGTAAGTTAATGTCTATCATTGCACTATAGATAAACCCTGCATATGTGTTGAACACAGACTTGGGTAGATATTAATATACTGTATATTGTTTAACAAAACTATTTATACAGTATACTAAACATTTTGCATTTCACCCGTGGATGTGTTAGATTATGTGAGAAAATGTTCAGTTCTGTGTAGTTTCTGCTTAATGCGACAACAAAAACTCAGACCACCAGAACCAACAGGATTTATACTTTATTAGTACAAACTATTAACAATAACACATTTGAATTATATACTATACCTAAAGTCCAGCACTCCAGTGGGAGATGACCAGAGTGTGAAATTATGGGGGAAAAAAAAGTTGAGTCCTGTGTCATTTCTGACCACAGATTATAGTAGACAGACAGGAACAAGAAAAGACTTTTATTGCTCTAAAATCCGTTTCTCTCCACCTCTGGCCCTTCCTTCTTTTAGTCATATATTAAACCACCGATCTGTACATTGTCCTCTACCTGCTACACTCATTCATTTATTACTTTCCCTTTCTGATTATAGATGAGATCTTCTTTAGCAGACACATGTTACTGAAGTGAACATTGGCATGGCGTAACCTTCAGCATTAATAAACGGTATAATGTTTGTTCTAAAAATAAAACAATATAAAACAACCATTAATCCACTACAATAACTAATAAGTGTGCAAATCCATAAATGATTTACATTAATATTTAATTTATCATCTGTATAGGGTAAAAAAAAATAAAAGGTAATTTTGACATTGAATGCATATTGTACAATTTAACAAATTATCATGTATAACTTAATTTTAATCCTAAAAGGAATAAGCATTAGTTTATGTAAGTAGATTTAGTTACCACTTGAAACTCTCTCTCTCTCTCTCTGTCATATTAATTCTCTATAGTGTTTATCATGTACAGGGTCGTGGGAAGCCTGGACTCAAGCACAAGGCAGCATACAGTACACCGTGCCAATTCATCACAGGGCACACAAGTGCATACAAGCACACATACATTCACACACTGCAGACAATTCAGGTCTGTATGTCTTCGGACTGTGGGAGGAAACCGGAGTACCTGGAGGAAACCCGCCAAAGCACGGGGACAACATGAAACTCCACACACACAGGCCCGGGGTGCGAAGTGAACCCTCGACCCTGGAGGTGCGAGGCCACAGTGCTAACCACTACGCCACTGTGTACCGCCCACTTAAAACAACATTATTTTCTAAATTCTGTTGGACGATGAAATTACAGTGCTGTGCCAAATAGCGACAGGTTGAGTAAAGAAAGAAAGCAAGCAAAAAAGGAAAAAATGGGTAAACATTTAAATAAATCATATTGCAACTTGCATTACCTCATGTAATGTACATCATTTGTGTTACTTTGGTAAATTTATTTAATGCTGGAGTTCATAGATTGTTAACGTGATATCCCAGAGGTCTTTTTCAAACAGCAACCACATGTATTTATTTATTTATTTATTTATCCATTCATTTAAATTACATATAACATTTTCAGGACCCTAAAAGCTCCTAATTATCCAAATAACCATGAAGAGTAACTCAATTTTCTTCTTTTTTTCTTTTTTTATTATGATTCTTTTGATTGGTTTTAAGCCTCAAGTCTTCTTCAGTTTCAGAAACTGAAACTCTTGAAAGAACTATCTAGAACTCTAAAGATTTCCATAACGATCACTTGATTAATCTAAGAATTTACATGTTTAAAATAACGTCATAATATTTAATCCTCAAACATTCTTTTAATATTTATTTTTATTATTCTATTTAATATTTGTCTCTCTGGAGGAAACCTTTAACAAACCTTGTAGAATCCTATAACAAAGTCTTTCAAGTAGAACCTTTTCATCTCTCATAACATCTCATCATTAACCTACAGTATGCACACTTAAGGAATCCTAGAAGAACCCCAATTCAATTTTTTTTTGCATAAAAGTGTACGCTCAGTTATTGTAGAACTTAGTGCTCTTTCTCTCTCTCTCTCTCTTTCTCTCTCTCTCTCTTTCTCTGTTGTGCATTCAGCCGTATTTCTTCCTTCACATCCAAAGTAAAACCTCTGCTCTACACTTAAGTGAAAGAGAGACAGCCTTTCGACGTGGTTCACATTTTGCATCGCCTAGCACGAGGCACGCGCGCCCGGCCCATTTGGAAGACATGTCAGTGTACGGCGGCCAAGCCTTGGCACTCGGCTGACAAATAGCGAATTCATGATGGTGAGAAAAGCCTGTAATCATATACTCGGTATATCTCCAGGAAGACGTTATGATCTCATCCTTAGCGTGCACGGTATTTTTAGAGGTCGCGTTAAGCTGAGCGTAATGATAGGTGGCACCAGTCGAGTCTTAGACTTGCAATGAAAGATGCAATGTGACACAAAGTTATGCATATCTTTACGAACTTTAAGAACTTTTTTTTTTTTTTTTTTAAAAAAGGTTTGACTTACAAAAAAACTGCCATGACCATTTGTGATTATTATTATTTTTTTTTTTCAATACATGAATAAATAAATCAATCACTCAGCATGACTTCCCACTGATTGGAAAAAAGAGATGATTTCGAGGGCAAATAGAGTTGTACTGTTTATTAATATTCATATTCCATAGATTCACCTGAGTTGTAATGAAAGTTGTTGAATTGTAAAATATTTTTGTACTAAGATGAAAAATAAAGGTGCCACCGTGGCCAGGGCATGTCCTCCCTTGTTTGGTGTGTTTCCTCTGGGCATCTGGTTTCCTCTGACAGTCCAAAGGCATGCAGTGTAGGCTGATTGGCATTTCCAAATTGCCCATAGTGTATAACTGGGTGTGTGATCCGGTAGTGTGCACAGGGTTCTAGATGTAATTTCCCTTTACAACAACGACCGGTGGCCTGAGGTCATAGGTCACTGCCACAAACTATTGTTCATGATGTTGGATCAAGTACAACGGATGGAATGTAAGGCATGGGCATACAGTACACCTTTCAGGTCCTTTAGGTGTTATATATTCACCATTGAATTCTTGACTGTGATCGGTCGGAAGGTGATGATTAATTTTTTACAACAGCAGCTCTGACAGTAGTGCAGCAGGATATCATGGGTTTACTGTATATTAATGTGCTTGTTCTATTAAATATTGTTTATATAGTAACAACTTAAACAGTAAATTAACATGTAAGGAAGTCCTTATATGACTGATTAATAGATGAGATTATTAATATTATTATTAGATGATTATTAGATGATTAATAATCTTCAGAACAGTGAGATTTATGCATTTTGTACTTTTTTCATAATAATAATAATAATAATATACATAATAATATACATAATAATCTGTTTTTGTTGGTATTAATATTGTTTGTTTGTTACTTTTTCTCATATTAAATTATACAAGAGGCGTTCAAGTCAAAGCGGGACTTCTGATTCTGATTGTGCAGAATAATAAAGGAAAAAAACTCCCATTATTTCTCTATATGATCCTCTGATTCCAGTGTCTTACTTGTGCTTGGATACCATCAAGGTAGAAAGTTTTCTCAGTCTCAAACGCTGGCCTCCCAGGAACTCCATTAACGGCCCAGACTTGTAGAAATGGCTTGTAACGTTCCTGTTATGTACAAGTGGTGTTTGTGAATGAGTGTGTGTACAGTTCCCATAGACAGATGCATCTCTTCCACAAGTTATCCGTCAGTTTTCAAGGATGAGGCGTTCTTTACACTTTCAGAAAGATATCTATCTATCTATCTATCTATCTATCTATCGATCTATCTATCTAGTGGGTATTTGTTGCTGCTAATCTAACTATAAATGGGTTTTGATACCTTTATTTAATTGTTAGAATTTTTTTACCAATGGCAAAAGTACTATAGTATAAAAGGAATAAAGCATGCTAATATTGAACCTTGTAGCAGTTTTAGCAGTAACTCTGCTTCATCACATCATGGTGTCATTAATCATTATCCCCAAAACAGCGCAACATCGAGTAGTTTATCCTTTACAGAGAACACGGATATTGGACAAACTAGAAATTGGTAAAAGTACATAAACAAGTCTGAGTATCTAACTTGAGCAACCGGAGATATTTTCCACTTTGTCCTTTAGGTAAGTAAGACTTCAGTATGACTTTAACCCTTGACCCCGTCTTCAATCACACATAAACAGAGTTCAAATGTCAGCTCTCACACTTTATATTGATTTCTGTTCGCTTATCTGTGTTATTTGTTAACTGCATTGCAAAATCTACAATGATCACTGTGTTGGTGTTTAACGAGGACGGCCTCGCTGTATTGTCCCTGCACGTTGATCACGTCTGGGAGCGCAGACGCGACGCAGACTTCAGACCGCAAAGAGAGAGAGAGAAAAAAATAATCATTTAGCCTGAGAATTTGTGAAGTTGAGAGAGATAAAGAATGAGACAGAGAGACAGATGAGGCATGTGAAGGAAGTTTCAGCCTCATGGTACGTGACAGAAGGCATCACAGCAGCTCAAATAAAGAAATGACTAATGTTTGGAAAAAAATGAAAAGGATGTGAAAACTGAATCTGGTTAACCTGCTGCGTTTGATTTGTGACCTACGATTAAGTTCCTAACCGAGAGCGGAGGTGGAAAAGACTCAAGTCATTACTTGAGCATGCGGTGCTTTTAAGCATCATTCTGCCATATTTATAGGTTACTTATTGAATTTGAACACATACTCAAACTTACGTAATTATATTTTTAAAAATGATGTTTGTATTTCAAACCTCGACGTTGTCGTCTTCTCACCTAACCAATAGCTGTACATTACACATCCAGAGAACAATCCCATGCAAGTTTGATTTAGACTCCAGATTTAAATCATAAATGTAGAAATAATATGATTTTGAGCTAATTGGCTAGGCAGCAATGCAAAGTCTAACTAGGTCAAAATATCTATGAGTTACAGGAAATTTTATTCTGATTATTCCGCACTTTCATTTCTGATTTGGGTGAGGATGGATCCTTCCACTTTTTTTTTTTTTCTTTTTTTGTGCATTTTTTAAAATTTATTTTCTGCTTTCAACTACACTGCCTGGCCAAAAAAATCACACACTCTAAGATATCATTAAATCACCTGTAGCTTTACACACTACACTGTGGTGGCCAGTTCATGTGTGTAAATAATTCCTTGTGCTCCCAGAGTCGCTCTTTCACACTTTGAGTCCCGGAACATGTCCGTGCCATCAGGAAAAAAAAAACCCTAATCTGGTGATTCAGTACATTCAGGTCGTCAGCTGACTTCATTTTATTGCCCCATAACGTTGCTGAGTCTCGACCTGAGTAACTGATCAACCCCAGATTATAACACTGTCTCCAGAGGTTTGTACAGTGGACACTACGCATGATGGGTGCATCGCTTCATGAGCTTCCCTTCTTACCCTGACACGCCCATCACTCTGCATATGAAAATGCTCTTACTTTCATTATTAAACATCACTACGGTTTTTATTGTTGTTTTTTTACCATGCAACCTCACCAAGTATCAAAGTGACCTCCATTCATGATTTTTTTTTTCCAACCAAATTTCTTCCACGAAGGTGACGGTTCATTACTATCCCGCCAAGTTTTTATAATGTGTTAACCCAATTATAGTAATTAAAATGTAACTTTTTTTGGTTTTTTTTTTTTTTTTTTTTTTGCTTTTTTTTATTTGGAGGGAAGGGGTTTGCAGGCAGTGTATAAATGTCTCATTTCCTTTCCACATTTACAATGTTAAGTCTAGTTTCATATCTAAAAAGTAATAGTAGTTACTTTTCACATGAAAATCTTAAAAGCAACTTTTACTTGAATACATTTTGTGGCCGAATATTTTCATGTTTTCTTTCTTGACACATCATCTATATGTTCACTTAAGTGTAATTTTCCAAGCCTGTCTACAAAAACAGACCAAAACAACTCTAAATACATAACTTTCTGTTTCCTGTTTTGGAAACGTCTTAAAAAAAAAATAAGAAAGAAAGAAAAATTTTTTTTTTTAAAAACATATAAAATGACACAAATTCAAATCCAAATTGAACCCAAAAGTACACAGAATATCCATACAATCGTTTCAACACAACTTTATTTGATTAAACATGTTACAATTCTATAGTGTGCAAAAGTTTGACCCCTATAATTTCCAGATGAAAAAACCGTAACACTGTATGTACTGTATGTAAACTGTAACACTGTATGATCTTTGGAACATATGAATTTAGGCATAAAAATAAAATTAGGTCATTTAGTAATTTAATTTAAACACATCAGTGATACCTACTGTAATCTGCCCATTTTAATTCTATATTAATATCAAATCTTTAATGCTTTTTATGAAAACAATCCCAAAGTTGTTTAGAGGTACAAAAAGGAAAATAATTTTATAAATTACAGAATCATCATGACAGAAAATAAAGCAAGAGGCAAACTTTTGAAAGAATATCATTTTACATCACATTATTTATAACACTTTCAAATACACTATTTTTATTATGGCTTGAAAATGAATGAAGACGTTCATTGTTCGTTTCATTGATGTAAGTGCTTGCACTCTGAGCGCTTTAAGAAAAGAATAAAAGTCACATGTTACAGCAACTCCATCAACAACACAGTGAGGTATTGAAGAGTAACATTTACCGGAAAGAGTCTCCAGTGTCAATACAATGTAACAGTCAAACGTATAGTTACAATAACATAAAAAGATCACAGGGACTAAATTGTACAGACCTATACAGCAATCCATACTTATTTTCTTTACTTATTCGACTCTTACAGGCTGAGAAGTTCGATGCTTCTTCTCCTAGCAGTCTACAAAGTCATTAGGAGAGTATTTAAGGTCTCCACCTCTCTAAAGTCCATCATGAACTATCAAACGTAGGACTATCTCGAGTCACATTTAAAGCTGATCCATCTTTCCATCAACAGATTAGTGCGAGACGCTCTCAGAATCTCAATTTTCACCCAGCTTACAGAATGTGGGCAGAGCTCAGGGGTAATTACATTAACTCATCTATCATCGAGAGCCGTGCACTGCGAGGTCGAAGCCTGAGAGGACACGGCTGGTTAAAATATCAACCTGAGCACGAGGGGTGGAGTCCGGCTTCGCTCCGCTCTGAACGGAGGAGCCGCTAGCCAAGCGGTGCTCCCGTGCTGTGACCTGTGGAGTCAGTCATCAGACTGGGTTTGGATCAGACATCATTGTGGTGCAATGAAACACAGTCATCCAGCAGTACCTTAACAAATACATCAAAACTGAGTTAATGACTTTGAAGGATAAAGTAAATAAGGACACATACTGTACACACACATGGGTCAGAGAACAACAAGCATCTCTGAGAGGGTGTAGTGCTAATGCTAAGCATGCTAGTTTATATCAGTGAGACTATCATCATCATCATCATCATCATCAGTGTGTAAAATCTGAAATGTCTGTCTGTTCGAGCAAATATGTCAATGTTTTTAATCTGAAATATTACAAAGGAAATCAGATTGTCCACTTTATAGCAGTACAAAAAAATACTAATCCATTAAATGATTGGTGTTCATGTCAAACCGGGACTTTTGATTATTTATATACTATATAATCCCCTGCTACATTAATGCCAACACTTTTCCCAGTGTTTCACTAGTGCTTGAATACCAAGGTAGAATCAAGGTAGACAGTTTTTTCAGTACTCCAGAGCCATGATCAGACTGGCTGTCTGGCTCACGTCTGAAACACTGGCCTCCCAGGAACTCCTTTAATAGGCCAAACATGTGGAAATGGGGGACATGGAAATAACTCCCACCTGAGTTCCTGTAATGTGCAAGTGGTGCTGGTAAATGATTGTGTGTACGGTTCACACACAGACAGATGTGTCTCTCCTGTAAACTGGTCACAAGTCAATTGTCAAGGATCAAACATTCTGCTCGCCCAATAAATCTAACGTCAATTTTTAAATTAGCTGAAATCATGTAGAAATGCTTGTTTAAGATTATCCAGCATGATATAGGTGATAGAGTAGGCAGTATAACTACAGTGTTATGACATTTCATATTGGACAGGCTGAAATGTTCTACTGTGATCAAGTCCTATTTCCGTTTGGACTTTGTGTGTTGTTTTAGATTTGTCACAAAGGACATTCTGTCTAATCTAAAGTATTACATAAAATAGTACACAAACATCAATCTCTCATACACAGTCTGAGTGGCTCGGCGTTACATGTAACAGCGGACGCTACACCATGATTAATCAACTGCCGATGTTCAAGAGTTAAAGTGTCTGACATCTGTATAATCTATCATCCATTTCACATTCCTCTCTTGTGTTTCATTACACTTCAGTGGCTTCAACTGCAACATCTGCGCAGCTTCGCTGAAATCTCCATCGTTTCCTTTTCAGATTAAACTATCACTGAACTGTCTCCTGCAATCACAGTCTGTTTATTTGCAAATGCAACCATCAGGTGATAAATAACCATTTTAACTGTTATTGTTAAATGAAAAATTATTTAAATAAATTAAAGAAAGAAACATAAATAAATAATAAATAAATAAATAATTAAAAATAAAATCAATTATTGTTTCATTCCATGTTAAATGAAAAATAAAAAGAATAGAATTAAATATTAGAGATAAAAAATGACACCACATAACAAAATTTCAAACATGATTAAAACAAAAAAAATCATTGAAAGAAAGAAGCTAAAATGAGACAAACATGAATAAAGAAAATATGTAATTAAAGCTTTAATAAAAAAACATACATTTAAACAAAGAAACAAGCAAACAAACACTTTAGCAAATTTTGCAGTTTAAAATAAAAAAAAGTTTTTATATTTAAAAATATATACAGTATGTTTTATAAGTACAGTATTATTTTTTTTTATAAATAATAAATATCTTTTTTTGTATTATTGTTTTTTGTTTCGCCCCCCATTTTAAGTGTTGACAGAAATGTTGGATTTGGCAAAGTGAAAATTAAACAACGAACAAATAAATATCCTGTTAATGGTGTGAATAACATTTAGGTGATTTGAATATTAAATATTATTTTTTATACCTCTAAAACAAGCAAGTAGTGTACAAATAGACATGGCACAGGAAAGGGTTAAATCTAGTTAACCCAGAAATAGGGATGTGGAACATCATCACCGCTTACAAATCAGGCATCTTGGCCTTTTCCATCTAAGCCACACTATAGTACACCTTTGATTCATTCATGACCGGCCCACGCAGTGTGTGTCAGTGCGATGTCAGTAAATCTGATCTGAGTAGTTGATAAAGCAGAAGGAGAGAATGCAGTAGGTGAGGAAGCGGCGCGAATCTACAGTAAATGCACCGGGTTGTTGGTGTCACGGCTATAACGCAACACTTTGGGAGAGCGGTTGGCGTACACTTCGTACCACACTGACCCACGCACAGCATCGAGCACAGACCTGAAACATGACTGCGTGTGTTTCGGTATCATGCACCATCAGATGCTATCAAACAGGATGTGAACAAACGGCTCGTGATGTGATTTGGAGAAAGAGGAAAGAAGAAAATGCATTGTCAGGCACTGGTTTCTTTTTTTTTTTGCATATGTGTGTTACGGTTTACACCGCAGCACAGTTCTCCGTTCGTTCTGGTTGAAGTGATGATTCATTTTCTAGAACTCTGAAAGTAATACATGTGAATCTGATGAAAGCCAAAAGATGAACCGCCGGCGGTAACGGTGAACACACCGAGCGAGCTGGATTGTATATGATCTCCTGGTGGCGCTACAACTGATATAATTTCCCTACATGTACTGCTTCCCCTAGTCTTCTTTATGCAATGCGGGGTCACCATAAAGGGCCCGGAAGCTGCTTAATATAAGCGTGTTTTAGGTTAAATCCAGCACAGAGCAGCAGTTTTTACTACAGCGTCCGTGAGCAGCGTCTGCGCTTCCTGCTAAACAATGCAGTGACCTAAAGCTCCTTATGTCTACGTGTGTGTGTGTTTGTGTCTGCGTGTACATATGTGTATGTGTGTGAGAGAGATAGAGAGATGTATAGAGAGACGAGCACAGAGAAAGGCAGTGTGTGTAGACTCACAGAGCCATTGTGGGGCCTCGGAAGTGACAGCCGTGGTAGAGTAATGAACTCTCCATGACCTCAGAATACACTGTAATAAAACTGTTTAGTTTATGGCCGCGTGCTTTATAAACTAATTAAACAGCAGATTTAATTAAGCGCTTCATTTCTGGCTTAATACTCATAAATTAAGGTAAATTTGATTATCAACATGTCTAGGATAATTTTTTTTTCTTTTTTGTAATCTTTGATGATCAGGGATTATGGAAAAATAAAGAGATGTGTGTACAGTATATATGGAAGGCATTTGTAAAAAAGTGATATAACCTGAATAAATGTTAAACACGAATATTTTATCAACCGGAGAATTCTGCAACATTGAGAGCAAATGAAAAGGCTAAAGGGCAAAAAAGACAAAACACAACCGAGCAAACAGCTCAAGAGGAGAGGAAACGAACATGAGAAATGAAATAGGGATGAATTCGGAACGTGAAAGGAAATAAACTAATTTTTTTATAGCCTAATTTACAGTCAGTAAACAAACAAGCAAACAAACAAACAAAAGACAAACAAATAAATGTTAAAGAAACCAAGGCCAAAAATACAGCATTAAAAAGCAAGCGACCAAAAAGCAATGAATTAAACAAGCAACCAACAAAACTAACTAACTAACTAACTAACTAACTAACTAACTAACTAACTGAGACATATTAAAGAAAAGCAGGCCAAAAGATAGCATTGAAAGCAAGTAAACAAGCAAATAATAAAACAAACAAATAAAGGAATAAAAAAAGTGTTAAAGTAAGCAAAGCCAAAAACAAAGCATGCAAACCAAGGAAACTAACAAAAAAATTAACAAACTAACAAATCATTCCCTTTTAAGAACAAAAGTACAACCAGCAGACTAACAAACAACAAATAAACAGATAAACAAACAAACAAAACAGATAAACATATTAAAAAACAGAAAGTATGTATATTTACACCAAAGTAAGTTGTTTAAAACATATAAACAAAGAAAGACACAAATCATTGTATTAATTTCTATTTTATTCAGATGTATTATTATTATCATTCTTATAATTATTATTATACTTATTATTATTGTTGTTTACAATTTCATATTCTGAATTATTTAGCTCCTTCGGATTGCGTGGGCATTTTGTGAAACTTAACGCTTGAGTTACAGACCGGTTTGTCTGTATCTCGTCTCACAACACACAATGACTTCCAGCTCCATCAGCTTCATCTCTTTCTTTTCAATTTTTTATTAAAAAAAAAAAAAGGTAAGATTTAGGCAAATTGTTCCTACAAAAAAAAAAAAAACATCTTTTTTTTTTTTTTTGCTTTTATGGATTTGATCGTATAAACACAGTTAATTAATCTGAATCGTCAACAACAGTGGACTGAATTCACTGAAAAAGAGAAAGAAGATAAGAAACAGATTTGTGATTTTCTTTTTTTGGTCTTTTTCTTATTTTACTACAGATTTTTGTAATTTGTTAATGATTATTTTTTTTTTTTTTGTCATTTAAAATATAAAACACACACACACACACACACACAAACACATGCACACTGAGAGGCCGATGTGGACGACTACACATTGCACACTGTTATCAGTATTTTTTTTTTTTGTTGTTAGTTTGTTTGTGATCAGATAAGAGCGGAAGTCAGGGAGATGGATACATCTTGGCCTGACTGAGCGGACGGATGTTCGTTAGTCAGGCCACCTTTTTCTTAGAAACCTTCAGAGGCCCATATACCAAGCCTGTGTGTGTGTGTGTGTGTGTGTGTGTGTGAGAGTGTGATAAAGAATGTGTATGCACATGAACAGGTGGCTTCCGTTTAAGTCGAATTGAACACAGAGGACACGGTGGCTCTCACAGGTGTGTTAAGTGGTCAGAAACTGCTAACTGTTAGGACACAGCATTCACCTGATGTGTGTGTGTGTGTGTGTGTGTGTTTTACTTCTTTTAACAAAATGTCCTAAGGAGTTTTATTTCTCTTATAGACCTTTTTTACCCTGACGTCAGTCACAATGGCAGAAGCACCAGTAACTAACTTTAGGCTGCTGTGTATTTTTATTGATAATTATAAAGTCAAGGTTTATTTCTGAGCCGAAAAAAAAAAAACTACAGAAACATTAAGTATTATTTCCATGTGCAGTATGTTGTGATGAACTCATTCGAAAAGAAAAACAAGCGTATGAAATGGGGGAAGACGTCAATAATGGTATTACTTTGAAATTTTTTTAAATAAAACAATAAAATAAAATGATTGAATGATGTGCTGGTAACATTAATTTACCAGCACCTCACCCAATCACCTCACACCTCCAGGGTCTGGGTTCGATTCCCGCCTTGGAGTCTGTGTGCATGGAATTTTCATGTTCTCCAGTTTCCTCCAGAATGACACGGCCGGTTCAGAGGCGGTTCAGGATGAGTTAGAAGCGATTACTGCAGAAACAGCGTGTTGTTGCTGAAAATTCTTCGGTGACTGGTAGTGAATTTTGGCTCTAGCATCTCATTACGTCATAAGTTACGTCCCATTTTCCGTCCAGAAGTGAGCAGGACCGCGTCAGACAGAGGTCATGAGCAAAAGGTCAAGCGCAAAAGGTCAATACCACAGCAGTTTGAGTGTTTTCTGGTTACATTTAATAACATTGTTGACCATTTGCAAATCGAATTGGTTTCAAAGTTACAAATCCTTAACACCGGAGACTCCTTCCATAAACCCTAAACAAACTTACGAGCTCCTTATAGAGAACACGTTCTCGCGTCTCGACTCGACCAAACGCGAGAGCACGTCCCATGCTGCTGTGTTCTCTACACTCCAGCCCAGTGAGTTACGATAACGTCTGTGTGCTCGAGACTGCAGGGCTCACTGCAGGAACAATGCTGGACACACTCACTGACATTCCAGGCCACAATTACAGAACCGAACCAGACGGTCCTGACCCAAACACCTACCCATGGAGAAACAATGGCCTGGTCTGTCCGTGGACAAGGGCACCTCTCAGGGCTGGCCTCGTCACCCTGCGCTGTTCTCCATGAAGAGTGTTGTTTAGATTGTGTTATTAAAGTGAATTTAATAAATCGTGAAGACATTGCCACTTGTTCTGCGTGTAATGAGATGATCATGATGTGAGAGACGAGGGCAGAATGTGGTCATGTGCTTCTGAATGGGGAGCAGAGAGTGTTTCATTTATGACCATTGTGTAAGTAAGCAAGTGATGTAGTCAGATTTTAATACAAGTAATTAAAGTGCACGGTGGTGTAGTGGTTAGCACTGTCGCCTTGCACCTCCAGGGTCCAGGTTCGATTCCCGTCTCTGTGTGCATTGAGTTTGCATGTTCTCCCCGTGCTTGGTGGGTTTCCTCCGGGTACTCCAGTTTCCACCCACAGTCCAAAGATATGCAGGTTAGGCTATTGGCGTTTCCAAATTGCCCGTAGTGTGTGTATGTGCCATGCGATGGATTTTCACCCTGTGTCCAGTGTGTACCCTGCCTCATGCCCTAAGCCTCCTGGGATAGACTCCAGACCCCCGCGACGCTGAATACAGGATAAAGCGGTGTAGAAGATGAGTGAGTGAGTAATTAAAGGAATGCAGAAATTCCAAACCCTGCTCCAAAACCATGACCTTTGTGGCTTTTCACCTCCAGCTTTCTTTTTAATGTTATGTATATAATTTGTTTTTTAGTTCAGGCCTTTTTCCCACATTGTGTGCATTAAAGAATTGAGACAGTGTTGGTACCTTGACAATATTGAAGAAAATAGTTTTATTTGATTTGAGTTTATAACCTGGATTTCTATCAACAAATCTATATCTGAATATGGTGCAATTCTCTGTTCAAATGTTGTGTCTTGAATATTAGCACTATTTAATTCTAAAAAATTAATTCTAAAGGGGGAGTAAAGTTTAGAATCCAAAACTAAATTTGGATTTACTTGGTTAAAACCTTTTTCTAAGGTGTCAACAGAGTAAAACCAGTTCCTCACAGTCGCAGAAGAACTACATGGCTGTTTATTTTAAGGCTTTGTTCAGATACGCTGCTTAAAGACAAACATGAACATTTTAAACTGATCAAGTCAAATCAGATTTGTCGGATTAGTCTTTTGTCCTTCTGCCATAATTGGGGTTAGGATTAGTGAGGGTGCGACGGTTTAAGTTGCCATTCTGAAGGTTAGGGGCTCAAAGCTTCCACGTGAAGGCTTCTGTGACCCTGTGCTCGGAGCTCAACTTCCTAACAAGCTGGGAAATGTGAAGAAAACTTTACCGGGCTTTAATATACTGTAGATGTAACAAATCTGTTCTACCTGCTGAATCGGCCTACTTTGGCTGGCTGAAATGTCCATGATAGCATTTTCACTCGATCCCTGTTAATAATGTTTGTTTGTTTGTTTATTAATTTATATTTTTGTGTCCCCACTGCTGTACAGGGAAACGATTATGATGAAATTAAATACCTAATACATTGGTATGCGTATTAATAAAGGTACTGTGAAGGTTTGTAAAACAAATCTGTTTTAATGGTTTCAGCAGAGTTGCAGATGGAAGAAACGTGTGATGATTCCAACACTGGCAGGTGACACATAAAGTCACTAGGAGTGTAAACCTGGTGCCATATGAAATGTCAAGAGTTAATTCACAAATGCTGATTATAACTCGTACATTAAATAATTGATTGTTGCGAGAGGTTTTTTTTTAATCATCTTTTTCAATTAACAGATTTCTGTCAAGCAAAAAAAATTGTGAAGAATTAGAGAAAAGTCGTGTGTCTGATTTCTCGCATTAGATTCACATGACATATTAAATATACAGAAGGGACAGAAGGGATAGGCTTTGCACAAATTCCTTAGGAAATGCAAGAATTATTTGTCTGTTTTTAAGAGAAACTGCAGAGAATAGTAGTAAAACGTCATATAATTTGAAGTTCTGCTCTGTCTTATTATTTTATTTGTATAATGGCCAATGCCACAAAACAGATTAGAGTAGATTAGATTCAACTTTATTGTCATTGTGTGTAAAAAGCCAATATAATGCAGTTGGCATCTAACCAGAAGTGCAAATTTGGCCTGTTCACAATAAATATTCTACAGGGGTGTGAGTGTCCTAATTATATGAAGTATTTTCATTAATTCTATAGTATATCTAATTTATATATATATATATATATATATATATATATATATCTTTCCTGTTAATTGTGATCTGCGCTAAAATATGAAAAGTAAACTCCAAATTCCTTCCAAAAAGGCATTGGATGGATGGATAGATGGATGGATGGATGGATGGATGGATAGATGGATAGATAGATAGATAGCTTCTTTGTCATTGCACAGGGTCCAATGTAATTGTCACTCCTTATTGTGCATAAAAATAGACTAAATTGAGTAAAGGTTAAAGAAATATAAAAACAAATATTATAATGGATGATTAGATTCTATTCAATTGAGAGATTGAAGCAGCTGAGATGTTCCCCTGCAGTAAATTACTGATTTCTGTCCATTTGAGTCACACAGATCATTATACACTGATATTGCTAGATGAAAGTGTTTGGACATCTGCTACAGTGATTACACATTCCTGAGATAAAGCATTGCATAATGCATGTTTTTTTTTTTTTTCCCTGCCATATTTTGAAGCCGATTATCTGTACTGACCTCGAGCATTACAACATCACTGAAAAAGAAAGTTGAAAATCGTATGTTGCTTTCTTTATCGGCATTGGCTAGAGTCCCTGAATTGTCTCTGCACATTTGGAGCTCTCAAATTAAAAGCATGTTTTGGGTAACACGTCTTCCAGAGAAGGAATCCGAGGCATCGACTCCCACTCAGTAACGTCCCAGACGGTATAGTTCTCTGTGCTGGTTGATTTTGAAATGGCCAAATATTCTGACCCTCCCTTAAGAGACAACTTGGAGGGCAATCATGATAAACACCTCAAAATTCCCATAAACCCATCATTGTTCCATAGCGAGACGAGGCAGAGTTTGGTCCTGTTGTGTTTTGTGTATGTGTTTCCTTTTCAGCTGTTTGTCATAAGTTATGAATTGAGACTGGAAATGCAGCCAGGTACTGTAATGTGCTCATCTCATTAAAAGCCAGAGATCCATATGCACATGAGATGCTCATAATGTAATTAGAAAATAAGTTGGCAGCTATAACACAAGAGAATAGCACAATGGAATTAAACCTAAGGATAAAACAGATTCACAGTTTGACACGTGTAATGCTGTTGGTGTGTTTTTTGAGGGGTTTGGCTTTAATTTTTGATGGTTTCAGAGCTTTTGAATGTGATAGGAGTTACATAACACCATGTTTGTTAATTTTCCTGTAAGAGCACTCCCTGAAGTGTTTATTCCATTTAAAAGAAAAAGCAATTAAATAAAAAATAATAATAAAGAATGACAGAAAAAGTTGAAGATACAACTAAAGGCTATTATGCCAAATTTCTTTTTATATTTGTCTATTGGCCAGGATTTAAATGAGCCAATTGGATTTCCTCATTGTGACATCATATAAGAAGCAAATGATCAGTTCTGCAGTTTGCTGGCTGGACGTGGCTCAGCATAGACACTGAAACAGTGCGTTCAGAAGAGGAGTGCAAAGACTAAAACAGTGTGTAGAGAAGAGTAGTGGCCAAAAGCAAGTTTGAAATATGAAAAAAAGAAAAAATGCATCAGTTGAGTAGAATTTTACCGAGAGCATTAACAAATATTCACACACTCATGCACACACTTTGGTAAAATACGGGACCTTTAATGTCCTCAGAATAATAGAGTTTGTGTTTTAGCTGTTCTCTCACTTGCTTCTCATCCTCCTCAAACACAGTTTGGGGAAAAAAATAAAATAATAATAATAATAATAATAATAATATGTTGTATATCCAAACAATAAGTTTGGCCAACCTCTTTTCTTTTTTTTTTTTGTCCCAATTTCTCGCTCACAACTCGAGTTCCCACCTGTTCCTATTTACTGGTTTAAAAAAATGGAAGAAAACCTATGGTTTAATTGTGTGTATATGACCTAAAGGTATATAGAATAATTGGATGGAGAAATAAAAATTGGAAGCAAGTTGGAAGTTGTAACTGGTAATTGTACATAGCTAGTACACTCAGTTAGCTTTTAGCTACTAACAAGTGTAAAACAAATTTCAGACTGATTAGGATGTCATTTAATTGGTTTTTAAACAGTCATCTGTCCCATTTCCATTATTACCAAAAAAGGCATGTCAGAGGAATGACTAGCCTGAGGAGCTCAGTCTTTGCAGCATGTAGTTCATGTTATCTAAGTAGCTAAACTTTGATTCTGTAGATGCTTTGCTTGCTACGTAGTTAGCCCACATGCCTGCTTTAAGCTGCTTTAACACACTTGTCTAAAGTCTAGATCTAGATACAGTACTAGCTATCTAATGCTAAAAATCTAGGTCATGTTCAAGTCAAGTTAAGTAGGCTTGACTTTATTGTCATTTCAAAAGTATATAGTTCAGAACACAGTGAAACTAAACAACGTTTCTCCAGGACCAAGGTGCTACATACAGCACAAATTAACAAAACTAGCTAAGAATGATTACAAAAAGACAAGATAAAGTGCACTTGTGCAAATATGCAAACTAGAGTAACAACATGACACCATGCAATACACTGTGACAGTTTAGCGCCAACCAGTACGTAACGCTGAACTGGGGTAGCGCAAATCTCAGGAGTGCTTACGCAGTTCTTACTCAGAAATTGCTTAAAATGGATGCAGTGGTTTGTTAAAATGATAAAATATCTTAAAAACAACTTTTTAGGTGTCATGGTGGTGTAGTGGTTAGCACTGTCACCTTGGAACTCCTGGGTCTGGGTCGGATTCTCGTCTCGGGGTCTGTGTGCATGTTCTTTGGCTAATTGGCGTTCCCAAATTAGCCGTAGGGTGTGAATGTTGACCGGAGGACTCCACAGTCCCTAGTTGGACTACAGAGGTTCCTAGATGGATGGAAACTACTTAGTTTTCAGCATTCAGAGGCTTATACAGCTTCAGTTTATTTATGGTATAAATGCATGCTTCTCTCCATTTATGCTTGTTTAGCTTCATTTATCCACTGACAGGGTGGCTGACACTGACATTATAGCTAACATCTATATGCCTTCTAAGTAAAATTCTTGATAAGTCTAAGCAGCAGGTTAAGAGCTCAATGGACTACAGTCAGCTTGTTGAAGAGATGATAGGAAATGGACTTGTGTTGTGTGTGTGTGTGTTCTTTTTAGCTCCTAAGCGAGAGGTCAGTAAGTGAACACCTGCGTTTTTCTCACTTCTGATGTCAGATCAAATATTTCCCCGCAGTGGTGTTGAGCGTCTCCACCAGCTGTGCATGATTACAGTGTTGGTAATTATAGTGCTGAAGGCGCTGCAGGCTCAGGTGTGCATACTGACGATGGTGACCCTCAGCTCCATTAACACACCGGCATGACGACACTCCATTCACACCTCTCAGGTCTAATCACTCTTTTTATAAGCAGACACAAGCGATGATTGATCAGTTCAGACTTTTAAGGTTTTATTGTGCACTTTGCCATAGTTACAGTGTTGACATGAAATACTGTGTTATTTTAAATAAATGAATTAATTAATTAATAAGTATTGTCTGTGTAGGTTTGCTTGGTTAAATATGTGTTCATATACTTAAAAATAACAAAAAATGTATGAATATGAAAACAAGTATACAATAGTTATTTTGTGGAAGCACGTTCACAAAAGAGGGGGAAAATAATAAATAAAACTTCGCATGATTATGACCTACTATCTCATAATTCTGAGACCCTGATCTTTTAATTATGACATATCGTGTCTCATAAGAGATAAACAAATATATTTTTTCTTATTTTTTATTGTTTTTCTGGGATCAATGTTTTCTTTAACAAGATTAGATAAAAAGAACCCCTCCCTTTCTCACAGTCCTTGAGTTCTTTGTCTGTTGAAAAGAAATATTGTTTTAAATTTCGATTATAATACTGTAAGTTTTTTTTTTAGAGGAATTCTGATCTTTTAATCAAGTCAAAAACTAAATAGATATTAGTCAGTTGATCTCAGTTAAAACTATAAAACCCCTCAAATGTTTGCATGCATTCTACTTCTGAATGGTGTACAGATTGATGTTAGATGCTTTGGCCACCCATGGATCATGGTTTTAGAGATCGCACAAATCTGATGACGATGGAATGAATGTTGAACCACTATCAAGGCCAACTGTTAAAACTAACATACACCATAGGGACAAAAGTATTTGTCCAATCCTGTTAATTATTGAAATCAGATGTTTCAATCAGGTCCCTTATTCAAAGTAAATACCATCAGCAATACCATCTTATCCTTCAGCATACCAAGACATCTTGGACAATGCTCTGCTTCTATGCAACTTTGTGGCAACAGTTTGGTGAAAGCCATTTTCTTTGCCAACATGACTGAGCCCCAGTGAACAAAGCAAGGACTATGATGAGTTCAGTGTGGTAGAACCTGACTGGCCCAAACATAGAGCCCTGATCTCAACCCTATCGAGCATCTTTGGGATGAACTTGAACAGAGATTGCTATCCAGGTCTTCTTGTCCAACATCAGTGGCTGCCCTCATAAATGCTCTACAGAATGAATGGACATGAATTCCCACAGAAACACTCCAAATTCTTGTGTACCGCCTTCCAAGAAGAGCGGAAGCTGTTGTGTAGGTGACTGAGGTTATGCCCTCACTGAGGTTAGTGCCACTTAACCACTTTTTTATTTCTTTCTCGGCTGACACAGCATTCACAGCACCACAGATTTTGCCATTGTTTTGCTTTTTGATTGACCTTTAATGCCATAGCTCACTCTCTAAAAGATCACATTAACTTTAGGTTGATCTCAAAGTCCTTCGATTTCACTACTGATGTACTTCTTGTTCTTGTTCTTACTACTACATTTCTTTTAGTGGCATCTCTCTAATTCTTGCGCGGATTTGCACATTGTACAACATGCAACATGCACCTACCTGTGGATCTGGATGGTTACAAACAGTTTGCGCATTTACGACATTTGGCAGTCACCCTTATCCAGATCAACTTGAGGGTAACACCTGAGCAGTTGAGGATTAAAGGCCTTGCTCAACGGACAAACAAGGAAAACATCTCGGGTTACTTTGCTGTAACCCTGTTCCCTTTCAAAAGCTACACTCGATGCTGCGTGAAAATGCTATGGGAACAT
>JAQMYJ010000038.1:31126505-31138013 GCA_030014305.1 Clarias laeviceps
ACATGCTTCACAACTGGCAACACAGAAAGATGTTCCCATAGCGTTTTCACGCAGCATCGAGTGTAGCTTTTGAAAGGAACTTGGTGGTGGAAATCAATCAACATGCTCTAACCAATCAGATTCTTAAGAGTTGTCGTAGGTATAAGAATGAATAAAACGGGTGTGAAAAGGCATGAATAAAATGAATTAAAAAAATTATAAAAAAGGCATTTACAGGGTCTTGTCACAAGTTTTAACTGCAGGACACACAGTGCCTTGTTAAGGACTGACAGGGGAAACCATAAATGTTAGGATGAGAGGTCAAGGATTACATGGAAAACACATCCCATGGGATAAGAGACTCTTCTACAGCCACATTATTAAAGCAGATGTATATGAAAAGTATTCATACAGAGACAAACTGGAAAAGACGAAGGGAAGAATTGTGACTACTGCATCTATTCCTAACATGCTTAGCCATGCAGGTGTAATTAAACTTTCTCTCCTCTTGTTTTAAAATGGTTTCCTTGTCCACCTCTTCTATCCAGTTCATCTTTCAGGTGCTCCAGGAGCGAGGGCTTTTGAATGGCAAGCCCCGGATGACACCGCTAATAATTTGTTACGCAGCGAGTCCTCCTACTAACTAGCGGATTAGATGGAAATTGGCTTGGCAGAAGGATTTTCGCTGCGACTGTAGAGTTTCACTGCTAACAGGATTTGCCATCAGCTCAGTATATCAAAGTCGGCCCACTTCGATAAGGAGTCAGCACTTCGCCAAATTAAAAAGTGATCCACAGGTGGGCTTTGCTCCCACGCCGATGGACAGATTGTGAGCTAATTGCTTTTTAATTCTGTTACGAAGCCCATCCAATTAAAGCGCTCCTTCTAAAGGATGGGCTGTGCAGAGAGAGAGAGAGAGAGAGAGAAAACAACAGATATAGAGTAAAGCTTTTATTACAGACCTGATTGGGGGGGTGTATAGAGGAAAAGGTGCTTTGTAAGACAGTAGTGTTATTAACCTCGAGTGGCTGAAGAAGTACTGATCTACATGAGGCAAGCAGGAAACAAAGTTTTGCTGCAAATCAGGGGAATTATCGTCCTGTTCCATCGCTCAAATGCAAACAGCTTCTTTAGAATGTTACTTTTGGAATGCGGTGTCCAATATTTGATACAGTATATTTTAGTTTCCTAAGAACCGATGGTAGACCTACTGGTAATACACCCATGATGCTCATCACTTTCCATCCATATAGGGACATCTGTAGTCAAACTGGGAACCATGGAGACCAGTGGTGATGACCTCCATGGTAGGGCCTCTAGTAAACATTCACACCCTGTGGGCAATTTGGGAACAACAGTTAGTCTAATCTGCATGTCTTTGGACTTTGGGAGAAAACTGGAGTACCCTGAGGAAACCCACCAAGCACAGGGAGATAACGACACTGGCGGGAATCAAACCCTCAACGTGACAGACCAGAGTGATAACCACTACGCCAATATGCCACTGTTCGTTATTTACCAGTGGTTTGTAAACCCAATCCAATTTGAAATAAAAGCACCTTGGCAACTAGTTTGACCCATACAGTGTTTAGCATTATTCTACAGTAGGTACTGTAGCTTGTTTATAATGAAAAAAAAAAATCTTAAAAGGTGAAAGATAAGACAAGATATATATATATATTTTTTTTCATTAAAATTTCTTTTTGGGGGGTCTCTTAACATTAAATGAGTGAAGTTCAGGTGTGAATAAGACTTTTAATAATTACTGAGCTCGCCCTCATGTCCAACCTTTGCATCCGAAATGTTTAATGCTAAAATGCTAACCAGAGCTATCTTTAGCCAGGATGGTCATGACATCATCACTTTTCAAATTAATTTGACAATCAGCTGCTTGAAGACAGAGTTACAGATACTAGAAAGCTTCAACTTCTCATAATGATGTATAGATAAGGATGTGAGAAGTATATTAGGGTGTGTCTGTAAAATTCCCACGCAAGTTTACAATCGCAATGTTTTAAAGTACACGATACACTTGTTCATCATTTCTATGATCTTCACCCTTGCGGCTGCCTGTTTTATTTTTCAGAAAATTTTATTCAACCTATGAGAGTAGGACATCTGCATGTTACAGGCTTCCATTAACACTCATGTCCCAATACGTTGAGACTTTATATATGTTTATACAAGAGACGTTAAAGTCAAACCGTTTTATTTTTTTGATTGTGCAAAATAACAGAAGACAGTTGCATCTTATCCAGTGCACTTATCCAATGTTTCACTTGTGCTTGGACACCATCAAGGTAGCGATATTTATTACTACTGCTTCACCTCTGAAACACTGGCTTCCCAGAAACTCCTTTTAATGGCCCAAACATGTGGAAATGGTTCAGTCAGGACTTGGTCAGAACGAGGTCAGGACTGTATGTGGCAATAACACCCAGCTGAGTTCCTCTAATGTGCCAGTGGTGTTTGTGAATGATTGTGTGTACAGTTCACACAGACAGATGCGTCTCTTCTGCAAGTTATCGACTGTGGATGTGAACATCCATCGAGTTTCAAGAATCAGACATTTCACTCGTAAATGTTCACAGGAACGCCTGCAGTGGAGATGTTTGTTTAATGTACGTATATGGAAGGAGTCTCCAGTGTCAGCTCTTTGTAACAGTCTGGACATGCTGTTTTAGAAAGCAGGAAGGATTGTATGATAAGAGCTTTAACATTATTAATGAACGAATTTGCTCGTCATTCCACAGCATTCAATTTGACTATTAATAGATACGTATTATGTTTAGATATTTAATGGATATATGTGCAATTGTTTACAATTTGCTATTGTATAAACGGAATAAAACATTTCAAGCTATTTTTAAGAACATTTCTTTGATCTTTTGATGAACTTTGATCTGGTTACATCCTTACTGTATCTACCCTGTTGTTATTTATTTATTTATTTATTTATTATTTTCTAGCATGCCAGTGTAATACTTGGCCTGCCATTAACTATTTTGAAAGAGAACCTGATCATCTAAACAGTAAATTAACTATAGCTGAATTGTTTGTATTATAGCTCGACTGTTTTTCAATCTTAAAGTTTGTCATTTGTGTAACTGATGCATTTTTCATGCTATGTGATTTCCCCATAAGATACTATATCCTGGTAATACAATGAGGTCGTGACCTGCAGGAAAGCACCTCATACAGTTTACATTAAACCTCTTCGGCACGCTGCACTGTCAGTGCTGGATACTCAGGGCAGAGATGAAAGTGTTATCTTAAAAAAAAAAATGAAGAAAGGCAAAAAAAAAAAAGTGTACCTAGAAAGTGTGTAGCTTGCAGACACTCAAAGACAGAGAGGAAGTGAGTGATAGAGAGAAAACACTTCTGTACATTCCCAACAAAAAAAAAGAGCTGAGAGTGTCTTCCTTTGCAAGTGGTTTCATGGTGGTGTGTGTGTGTGTGTATGTGTGTGTGTGTGTGTGTGTGTGTGTGTGT
Organism: Clarias laeviceps; assembly: GCA_030014305.1. Classification (NCBI taxonomy): domain Eukaryota; kingdom Metazoa; phylum Chordata; class Actinopteri; order Siluriformes; family Clariidae; genus Clarias; species Clarias laeviceps. The sequence goes on from JAQMYJ010000038.1 coordinate 31,129,977, forward strand.
TCTGCAAATAGGGTGAGAATGTGTGAGTGGAATCTCTTTGTTTTCTCGTATATGATGTCTCTAACTCAGCTTCTGTTACACAGGAACGGATCTTGCAGTTTGTGTTTCCCAAATTTGAGGAAGCCGATTCTAAAATAAAAAAAGACCAATTTAATAAATATCTACAAAAATAAATAAATAAATAAATAAATAATAATAAATGTGTGTGTATGTATGTATGTATTTTTTTAAGGTATTAAGTACTTTATTTGTAGTATGCTGCACTTGCAAAAGTTTTTGTCCCCTTAAAGGTTTTTGATGGCTCCTTATGGTTAAGATAGATAGATAAATAAATAAATAAATAAAACAAAGAAGCACATTTGTATAATCATAATTTATCTGTATGAGAGCATTTCAAAGACATAAAATGAGGAAGAAGAAGAATAAAGAAACAACCGACATAACCTGTTAAAGATGCTCAGAAGACAATGAAAAGGACAAAATAAATAAGTGACTAATTACGGTATATTACATTTTATTTATTCATGTTTTATCTCTGTTGCTTGTGATCATGATCATGCTTATGTAAGCAGGAGAGGATGCGGTAAGATGCTCTCCAGACCATGAATATAAAGTGCTTTTGTAAGTTCATTAGTAGTTTCCAGACACTGCACTGGTACTCTAAATGTGCATAAGATATGCAAACAAACTGAAATCCAACTGCTGGAAATGATAGGAACAATGTCCAAGGCCTGCCTTACGTGCACAGTCTGGGACCATCTTCAGAGAGGCAGCGATTGTCATGGCTATCACAAAGACGTTGACAAAAACACGACTGGAGACATAATGTTTTGGTAAAATTAGTCATGAGAACGGATAATACATGACAAACCAAGGCCATGATTTGGAGAAGAAATTCTGCTTATAGAGTGAAAGATGATGATGGTGCTCTGAGCAGCAAGAAGCAACCTGGCATGTGCCATCAGCCTGGGAAGTCATTAAATAGTTTAGGACACTTAGTTTGTGACACTTTTTTACAGTTGTTTGTCAGATGTACCTTACAGATCAGTGAATTTATTTTTTTCCCTGCATATCCCAGGTAGGAAGCTGGGGTCAGAGGTCAGGGTCAGCCCGGATACAGCACCCTTGGAGAAGACAGGGTTACGGCCCTCACTCAAAGACTTAACTGTGGGTTTGGCAGTGCTGGGGATTGAACCCCCGACCTTCAGGTCAGTAACCCAGATAATTAACCGTTAACTTTTTCTACCTTACTTTCCAACAACAAAAGTGGAACTCAAGTAGCTTTTCTGTTGTATGATCTATGGTCACACTATCTGATATCACCCAGATGAGACAGGGGTTCTCCGTTCAGTCTGGTTCCTTCCTTTTGTCATCTCTAGGAGTTTTTCTCTCATGACATCATCCTACTGTAGCTTGCTCATCCAGGATGGACTGATAAATTAGAATTATTCTTTTTTTATTATAATTCATTTCTATATCATTGATTACGTAAAGCTGTTTTGTGACAATGACCACACACTGAAAAGTTTTATATAAGTAAGATTTTATTGAATTAAAAGCATAACAATGCACCGATAAAGACTCCTTCACCGTATACAGATCGTCATGGCTTACAGAACCCGTCAGCATTTCTGCAACATCGATGCTTCTCTACCAGATTCAGTCAAGGCCTTCTGCACCTACAGTACGTACAGTCCGAGGCTTAACACACAGAGCTGGCAGAGAAAAGCCATCTGTCCAGTGTGAACTCCAGGCTGTTTCTTCCTCACACTGGACAGATGGCTTTTCTCTGTCCATTCTATAACTATATGCATGATGATCGTTTATTTTTCCCAGTTTTCTATTTCTTTTCATTTATTTGTTGATAATCGTCTTCCTCTTCCAGTTTTGATACAAACATTGAAACACATTATTGCTGTAAAAAAAATGCATCGCAAATAATGTACAATAGTTCTTTTCCCTTCTTTTTCCCATTTTTTTCCCCACATTTTGCATTATTTTCCCTTTGGTTGTTTTTTTTTCTGCCCCAGTCCACTAAAGATGGAGCTACCGTAGTTTATTTCTCTCTCATCACCAGAGTCTCACACGCGCAAATCCATCCAATGTCTGGTCATGTCTGGCCTTCGCATCATCTCTTCCAGGCTGAGGGTCTCTATGAGGGGAATTCAAGTCAAACTGGGACTTGTGCTGACATTTCTGGTGAATGAAGGCGTAAAAGCGATTGACATTCACTGTACGGTGATGAGACTCTCAGCCGCAGTGAAACATTTCAGTGCTGCGAATCAAAAGTCTCACTTTGACTTGATGCCCCGCTTACTTTCCTAGTAGAAGTTTTTTGTTTGTTTGTTTGTTTGTTTGTTTGTTTGTTTTTCTTTTTCAGGAGTTGGCTTGTTTGTTTCCTTCTCGTTTGATCACTCTGAACATTTCACAGCTGATTGTTTGCTCTGATTTTTTAAAGAAAAGTTCTACAGCTGCTTTGATTATCTGATTGAGAAGTCAATACAGGGTCCAGAGGGAATCAATATCAAATGGGCTTTCAAGTAGAGTTGATGTCTCTTGATGGTTTTGTAACAGACATTCGGTTTAGGGGTTAAAATGTTTGCGTACAACCCAAGAGTCTTTGTGCTGATCAGACTGGCAACAAAAAGCAACCAGGAAATTCGTTGTGATTGATTCGACATAATTAAAAAATAAAGGTGTAATTTGCACATTTGTTAAACAACAAATTCTTAAGTAAGAAAAAAATAATAGAAATTGATTTTTATTGGTGCTGTTTGGCTAAAATGTAAAACAATGGAATGTTTATTTATTTATTTTTTTATTTTTTTCAAGCAACCATTCAAAGCTTAATGTAATGATCACCTGCCACCAATCTTACTAAAGACTAAACATGTGGAAATGTCTTTGAGTAAGGACTGTATGGGGGATGTGGCAATAACTCCCATCTGAGTTCTTGTAATGTGCAAGCGGTGCGGTGGTCAGTATGATGTCATGCTTTGTCCTGCAAAAACAGAACACCTTTGGTGATCAAACCAGACTGGCTTATTTATTTATTAAAGGAGTTAGCACTGTTGCTGTGCATCTCCAGGGTCTGGGTTCGATTCCCCGCCAGGCTTGATTCCCGCTTCTGGTTCTGTGGAGTTTGCATGTTCTCCACATGCTTGGCGGGTTTCCTCCAGGTACTCCGGTTTCCTCCCACAGTACAAAGACAGTCTCCTGGGATAGGCTCCTGCCCCCTGCGACCCTGTATACAGGATAAAGCGATATAGACGATGAGTGAGTGAGTGAGTGATTGAGTTCCTGGGAGGCCATCAGTGAAGCAGGCAGGCTAATCATAGCTCCGGCGTACTGACAAAACTTTCTACCTTGATGGTGTCCAAGCACTAGTGGAACATTGGGATAAGTGCATTAGTGTAGGAGGAGTTTACAGTATATAGAGAAATAAAGGGAGTTTTTAACTTTAATACCTGAGTTCATACAAAAGTCCCGCTTTGAATCGAACGACCCTCAGTAATTAGGCACAGCAGACTTTATCCACAGGATCAGACTATGTTTACGCAGCAAAACCCTTTCTGACGCTGCATGTAAATTTTCCAGATGAGCAGATGATTTAGTTGTATTAAAGTTATAATATCTCTATATCCATTTCCATGTAATGTCTTCCTCTAAACTCCCTGACTGACTTGGGTCCATCTGTTTATTTAACGCTCCTGATACAGTCCATGTGGTTTCTGTTGCGTGCATTCTTAACAATGTTGTATTCATTATTTATAGAAATAAATCCGTTACCTTGGTACACAATGCAGCTTCAGACAGTAAAGTCTTTTTCTGTTTGTTTGATGCACGTTTTCTCATCGAAAGATTTCTTTTTCTGTTTGTTTTTCTCCAACGTGAAATGGACACATTTAACGAGTGCTAGACACGCACGGTTGCTACGGCAACCACATATTGTCCCAGCCATGTCACTGCAGCTACGATGACCTGATCCCTATGTAGGCTAAACTAAATAAAGACCAGCCCTTATGATACTGACCCACTGGGAAAAGGCTCCCAAAGGTCTGTTCATGCCTGTCTGTATTTTACATTCTGTACCAACGATCTGAACGAAAAAAAAAAAAAAAAAAAAGTTTCAGCAATCAATAAAGTAATAACAGAACTATTACATAAGGACACATTTTCATTTTACTGTTTTAGTCCCATTCCTGAGAGTTCTCATTACACTGTGTGTGGAAATGCTCTGTTAATTATTAGCTCTTATATATTATAACTATTATATAATAACTATTATAACTATGAGCTCTTGTATAACTATTAACTACTCTATCACTATCAAACATGGCTCTGATTTCCACTTTCCATCTTTTCCCATGCAACTTCCCCAATTGTTTAAGTTCCCCATTCAGGACTTTTATTCTGGCCACGTTTCTGCTTTTGAAGTTGATTTGTTCATCACTGTTCTCCCAGGTGTTAATGATATATTAGACATTTCCCCAATGCAGGACAATAAGTCGACCCTTCTGAAGAGGTGACAGATGGTGTATTAAAGTGCTGCTTCTAACATGCTATCCTTTCTATAATAACAACTTATTCAGAGGAACTTGTACAGAGAATAACATACGGTACGCAATCCTATTGATACACTTATGTTTCCTAAGGAGTCGTTAATTGGACGTGTGGAAGGAGTCTCCAGTGTCAGTGCTTTATAACAGAGATAAAGCTGAATTAATGTAAGTGGTTGAAATTCAACAATATTTTATGTCACTGTAAATGGATAAAATATACAGTATGTCCATAAACCTAAAGTGGTCACATCTTTCTTTCTCTAATTGGTTTGTTAATTCATTCAGAATGAATTGGGGTGGGGGTGGGGGTGGGGGGGAATCGGATTTACCCGGGAGCCTCTTTTTAATACATTATAAATGATTTGCTGTAGTATGTGTACAAGGCTCTTATAGGAAAGTAACTTAACTTAACCAGTAGCAACAGTAACTTCATCATGCTGCACCCTCACTGATTATCTTTCTCGAATAGCATGACCTGGACATGACACAAGGACATTTATTTCTTACACAATATTTAAAGCACCATATACATAATATAATAAACAAGCTCTTTCACAATACTATAAACAGATGCATGTTAGGATGTATTGTTCTTCAATGAATCCAGACATATTCATTCTTCCTAACAAACCAGATTGTTTTATTCCTTACTGTATTTAAGGGCTCTAACCTGAGAAAGGATTTAAAAACTCTTAAGGTTGTACTTGAAAGCAGAGAAACATAAACTCTAGATTTAAATTCGATCGATTAAAGTTGAGATTCCTGAGTTTAATAGCATTCACTGTTATAATTGGTTACTTACGCACTGCAGCATGAACCGAACATGACTTCTAACTAACTAACATGACTTTATCACACTTGCAGGTAACATTGCAGACACACACACACACACACACACACTCATACACGAACTGAAATGGGTGAAAAGTCACAGTCTGGCCCTGGAGCAATATCTGGTACTATTTGTGCGTGTGTGTGTGTGTGTGTGTGTGTGGGTGTGTGTGTGTGTGTGTGTTTGAGTGTGGTGTTCCCTCCATTTCTCACGCTAAAAGTGTGGTTTTACTGGTAATGCGCACCTCTGCTGCTGACTCACTTGGACGGGAAAGAAAAAAAAAACAAAGAGAGGATTCTCTTAAGTGGAGAAGTAAATGTGTGTGTGTGTGTGTGTGTGTAGAGCAGCTATAGGAAAACACACCTGTAGCTTAATTCTTACTCACATCAAACACACACACACACACACACACACCTTACACTAGCATTCCCTGTAATCTCATGAACTTTACACAGAGATTTTTTTAAAGAAAATTTGTTAAACTCTATTATTTTGTTTATTTCCATTCAAGTTGAATCGAACACCATAAAACTTTATTCCTCAAGGTTCTGCATTGACGCAAATAACAAAAGGGTGTTTGTTTTCCCATAAACCACACACAGAACTGATTAAAAAAAAAACTTATAAAACTTTTTAAATAAGGAATCAATTAAGTTCAGATTAATGCACTTTATAGGAAACTTATCAATAACAAGCTGAATTCCTGTCACTGATTTAGTTTTTATTAGTAATCACTTTAAACATTCTCTTAAGATATCCAAGTAGTTTTTTTTTTTTTTTAAGGAAACACACACTCACTCACTCACTCATCGTCTATACCGCTATCTGTCCCAGGAGGCTTAGGGCACGAGGCAGGGGACACCGTGGACAGGGTGCCAATCCATCGCAGGGCAGATCTCTTTATCTTATGGAAAAAAAATTAAAATAAAAAAAATGACCATTTTAAGCTGCAGGATGTTGGTCTATCAGCTGGCGTCTGGTACGGCAAACCGCACGTCTGACAAGCTCATCTCAAATATAAACGGCTGAAATAATCCTGGAGTATGTGATGTAATGCATAGCTCAGTGTTGAAATGAAAGGGATCAAAATCTTTTCACCAGATGAATGGCAGTAAATATTTTACTACCACTAACCGTTTAAATCATGCTGTGAGTGAGTGGACTACGGCCAAAACAAGATGGCAGCCATATTATCCACGGGATCTGGATCTTACACACACACACACACACACACACACACACACACACACAGATGATTTGAAGTAACCTCAGTAACACTTCTTACAACAAGTAGAATCACCTATGAATATGTGCAGAACATTTTAATACAAATGCATTCCTAAAAACAGATTAAAAGCACTTAAGTTTTGGGTTCCCCTTGTTCCCCTTGTTCCTTGCTGCGATGTCGGGCAGATTCCAGATTCATTAGGTGCTGTGAGGATTGGACTTTGTTTGTCAGAGTGCGAACTGGTGAATTTGGAGGTCTGGTTGGCAGCTTTTGGGTTTTTGTCTGTTGGTCCACATGCGCAGTGGGCTGTGGGTGCACTGGGTGTTCTGGTGCCTTTCTATCACTGCCAGCATTGACTTTTTTTTTGGAGATTTGCATTGCATTAGCTTTTGGGTCCGGCAGGCATGGATGATCCTTTGGGTTCAGGTTACTGGTATATAATTGGTAATCAGTTTTGTTGGCTGTTGGTGTACGTTTAAAAAAATAAATAAAAAAACGTATAATAAGTAATAATCTGTTAGCAAGCTTATGTTAAGTCGTTAGTCATAATTATCACCTTTAAACTGAAACATCACGGTGGTACTGATGGCTTAATCAGATAAGGCTGTGAGTTATCGGGTGGCAGATTGGAAGGTCGGGAGGTTCAATCCCCAGCACCGCCAAGCTGCCACTGTTTAACCCTTGAGAAAGGCCCTTAACCCTATCTGCTCCAGAGGCTCTGAGCTTCCTAACTATTGAAACTAATCATTTCACTCTGGGTACATGTGACAAATAATTGAAATCTTTTATTTATTTATTCATTCATTTTTGCTTACAAGGAATCGGTCTGAAATATGATGCTCAGTTCATCAGTGTGTAAAATATTAGCCAATCCTAGAGCATAAAAGGCGGGTCTTAAACTCTAGTGCAATGTAGCACAATTTAGCTCAGGCCATGTCATGACTACTGTGTTTACTGTCTCTCATTTATTCTCTATAAACGTTTATCCTGTACAGGATCGTGAGAATCCTGGATCCTATCTCAGGGAACTCTGGGCATGAGGTGGTGTGTAAACCCTGTACAAGGTGCCTGTCCACCACGTGGCACAAGCACAAGCACACACACACACACACAACAGGCAATTTGGAAATGCCAGGTAGACTAAACTGCATGTCTTTGGACTATTGGAGGAAACAGGAAAACCCGGAGGAAACCCACCAAGCACATGGAGAATATACAAACGTTTTATTACCGTTTATTGGTTATTGAATCTGGGTCAGTCTAAAACTGTTTTACATGTAAATAGAAGTTATTTACGGTATTTATTGTTATTTACTTGAATACATAAAATATGTTATACCTACCTCTCGGATCTGCTCCAGCCCTTTGCCCCACCCCGGTCTCTCAGATCATCAGATAAACGTTTGCTGATGGTA
>JAQMYJ010000038.1:31141421-31162802 GCA_030014305.1 Clarias laeviceps
AGATTTGCAGCATGGAAAGACTTTAACACTCATCTCAGGCTTCACCGGCTCACGACAGTAAAAATACCCACCACGACTGAACGGTTATGAGTGCGGTGTATAGGAAGTCCATGAACTGGCCATAAAAGTGACGGTCCTGCAGGAGCAACACTTTCAGGATCTAAAGCGCTTTAATGGGCCTTCAGCCTGCTGGGTCACGCCTGACTGGCACGACTACTTTTATCCGCGGCCAAGTGCCGTTACCCCACAACACGTTTCGACTGATCGCACACGGGGCGCCTCTGGGAGGGCCGTTTATGGAAGACAACATAAAAGTAAACAAGGAGGCAAACACATCCTTATCTGACCTACAGCTTGCTGGTACGGCCAGCGGGGGAAAGCGTTCTGCACAAACCTCACACTACGGTCAGGACGAGACTCTGGAGCCCCTGGGGTTATGGTGATTTTTTTTTTTTCTCCTCAAACTGCCAAGACGAAACTGCCAGTGTCTTAATGATACTAAATGCGAGAAAGCAAACTGTGGCACTGCAGGGTGTGTGTGTGGGTGTGTGTTAATGGTTTTGCTCTGCCTCATAACTCTCGGTTCCCTGGTTTGATTCTGAGCTCCTGTTTGGTGTTCCACATGTGTCTTTGAGGTTCTTCAGGTTTCCTGAGACCTCCCATGCACATATCAGAAGTAGACCGAGTACTGTATAAGGTGTGTGTGTGTGTGTGTGTGTGTGTGTGTGTGGTGGAACTGAAACGGACAAAAAGATTATGAACATTTAACGCATTAATGCATGTGATTAATCTAGCAATTTTAATGCATTACTATTTTTAAACGCAAATTAATCATATGACCGAGTTTGACCCTAGTGGCTATCCATAATTGCGGTGCGGTTACCCAGGTAATAAGAGGAAATCTCACCAGGTGTGCGGAACAGCATGTTTCATTATAAAAAAGCTTGATGGAAGTTTGGCTAAAGCCAAAGTTGTTTGCTTGCGCTACCTTCAAGGGGAACGACTTTTACAAGAAAACATTAAGACTGTAAGATGTGACGGCTACGGCTTTTAATTTTCGGATCTTAGGCTCTGGATTCGAGCCCCGTCATTGGTGGGTTGCCACAATTTCTTTATTCCAACATTGCATGTTTATAATACAATACATAATTTTGAGTATTTTAAAATTGTAATTAATCATGATTAATTGCATATGACTGTGATTAAATAAATAATTAATCAATTGACAGCACTAGTTAATAAATGTATACTGTATACGGTATAACACAAACACACACAGTGTAAACAGAATCAGAACTAAAGGGCACTACTGTACGTAAATGAAGAAGAGATCAACAAGGCCATCTTGGATCGAGATGACAACGCAATATGCATCATAAAGTCATACACTCATGCATATGACTCAAGTGTCTGGTCTATCTACAGACATTTTTTACATCTTTAGTCTATCTGAGTCAGGATCAGGATCAAACCTTACAAATCTTAAATATCTTACTGTTCACACACACACACACACACACACACACACTCCACCTATAAAAGAGAGATGTTGTGTAGGAAACGCAACATCATTCCTCTCCACTGCACACAGGCAGGTGAGCTGGGTTGCTTCTCCAGCTTGGCTTCATGTTCTCCAGTGCGTATCCTTCTAAATTTGAAGTTTCTCTTGTCGAACGTCCAAAGCACATTGACGCTCGCCAGGAGGCTTCGTTAATTTCCCCTGCAGGTTTTTTTCTTTTTTACAAATGAGAATGACGTTATACAGCAAGTGACATTTTCCTTGTCCTTTCTTGTGTTTCATGTGTATGTGCTCTTTCTACAATATGTAATCGGAAAAGATTTCACTTTGCATGGAAGTACTTAACTCTGAGCCAAGCCGAGCAGTTTTCTCACCGAGAAAGCTGTGTTGTAATAAATAGAAAGTGAGAGCGGGGGATTACATTCCCCAATCACACCTTAACCCACCACTGAAACTTCTGCAGAACCCTGACTTCAGCTGACTTCAGCTTGCTTTACACGTCTGTAATATCTTAGACTGAAGAACTCGTTTCCTTTGAAACACAGTGCATTCGTCTGAAACAGCTTCGTCCGACGCGGCCTTCTCTCTTTATTTCTGTAACACCTTCGCGCCAGAAGCTTAAGCATTCAGTTTCAGTCTTGATCTGTTTATTAGTATAAAAAAAAAGAAGATGTAAGCAGTGTGGCTCACTGTGGCTTAGCAACGGATGCTTGAGTCTCTTTCTCTTTTCAATCACTTCCTTCCACAGGAAGTCCATTCAGCCAATCAGCTCTGCCGATCCTGCTAGTGCGATATGGAGTCAGCTTTTCAGCTTGCTCATTTCTGTACAGGGCCAAGATAAGACACACGGCCTACTTTAGGTCAGATCACCGTGACTTGATCCTTTTTTTTTTTTTTTTTTTTTCTCAACAGAGAACTGCATGTGCCTTGAACAAATCTCAAATCGTACAGGAAGACGACAACAGCGACAGCACATCAAAAAAAAAAAAAAGGGGTAGTGGTTTGGATTAGAAAAAAAAAAAAAAACCTTGAGAGGAACTTACTGCACTGCTCTGATCTGAAATGCTACAGTAAACAAACCTTAAAATAAAAACAGGGTTATGTTTAGGATTTGGGTTTAAAAAAAATGTATGTCGATGCCAGTGTATTGTGGTTGTTTATGGATTTGTCCTTTTCTAGCCTCTGGATTTACACAAAATTGTTCAAAATACTTATAAAGAGAAATTATTTAGAACTACAGCAACTCTAAATATACACTTTTTACACCCATGTTGATCAGGAACGCATGTCAGGAACTCGGAACATGAAATCTAAAAGCGTTCTAATTTCATATATTTATCCCCAGGTTTTTGTTTCTTTCCATTTTTGTATTGAAAAGTGTTTAAACAAGCCAATCAGACTTTCTCTCTATTGTGACCTCATATAAAAGCAGCCCCTCCCCTGACATGTTGCTCATCTGCACTCCTGCCTCGTGATTGGCTAATTGCACAAAACTGTTGCATGTAATGAGGCTTTAGGGAGTGAATTTATGAGTGGCTGGTATTCAGTGTGACATTAATAACACGAATGATAGAACCGGAATACTCGGTGGGACGAAGCAAAGAGCCACACGGTGCTAAGATTACAGCACGTTACAGCACCAAAACTGATGAAAAACATGCTGGCTGAGTGTAAAAATGAGTGAAACGACAGCATGTAATCCTCTTTCCCTCATAAATAATACATTTGCTTTGGGCAGCATATCAAACTTTCAACGTCTGGACAAGAGCTGGACGGGGATTTGAATTCAGGAGGCAAAAACATAGAAAGGGAAATCTGGCAGAGATGGACACGGAGGGAGGGAGAAATGTAGAAACTAATAAAATAAGGCTGGACAAGAGGAAGAGAAAATGAGACAAATACGAGGCTGATTTAATGAGATATAAAGGACAAGATTGATTTATTTAATTTGAGTCTTGGCCAAGCTCTAAAGGAGGCGACCCTGACTTTCAGGTAATTATGAATTAATAATTATTAACGATCAATTCCATTACTGATTTATTAAGTAGCTAAACAGCTTTATCTATTTAGATGTTTTCTACGGTGGGTCATAATATAGCAAATCTTATACGCTGCCTTTCTTTTACTTTTAATTACAGTGATTGATAAAATATGCAAATAGAGTTTGCACATAATATAGCATAGTGTACAGTATGTACAAGGAGAAACTCCCAAGATTTTGGCATCCTATTGTAGAATGTAAAATGCCATATTTGCTAATTCACTCATGTGATAGCTGTATGACTTTATTTCCATATATTTTACTTAACTTGAAAGTGGAACATCTGAACATGCAATAATTTTCAACAAGTTCTAGTTACAAAGTGGGAGAGAAACAAAGCTAGCTAGCTAATAGTAACCATCATTTTTGTAATCATGATTACAAAACTTCAAACTTTAGAGCTAGTGACAGAGTTTAGATTTAACTACCTAATGCATCTATGTGGATTTTGAACAAAAGTCACTTCAAGTAGAAGTGATGTGCAGTAAGTTATAGGCATAAATCTGGATTTTGAAAAGGTTTAAAAATTTAGAGTTACGCATAATGATCAGTGACCCTTAATCGTTTTACTAGATCCTTTTGTACAAAGGAAAAAAAAAAAAGTGAGACAAGACCTGGAGCAGTAATGAAAGCGACAGTAAGTCAGGTCTGATCTCCTCCTACCAGGGCCGTGGGAGCCGGGGCCAAAGATGCACAGGAAAAATGCCCCTTTTGAAAGTAAACAGATATGTAATTGAGAAAACAAGGAAGAAGTAGGCATGCGTGGCATGCGAGCATTCTGGGAATGCTGCAGTCGGAGGACAAAGGGAACACAGAGACGGCAGCGGGACTCTCACAGCCGAGAGGCCACCGAGCTGGACGCTCTCTCACACAGCAAGTGGGACAGAGGACACAGAATGCCTCCTTGTTGGCAGAGACCTCAGTGTATGGGTGTCGGGGGAAGGCAAATCAACATTCCCAGCGTCCATTAGGAATAAATTTTATTACGACGCCACTGCAGGTCAATGACATTTTAATCCGCTGGACTCTTTATGATGCCAACAGGGTCGAGGTGACTAACCGCTGTGCAGTCAATACATCTGAAAACGGTTTTCTATTGACATTTGAAATACGTAGAATAACTTCAATGGTCTTCATTCTTGTACCTTGTTTAAGGAGTGCATCTTGTGAAAGCCGTATTATTTATTGTACAATAAATGATATATTAAATGTTTGTTACACAATAAATTTAAATACATTTTGTGGCGAATATTATTAATTAATTAATTAATTAATTAATTTATTTATTTATTTATTTATTTGCACATTACAAGGCTGTACGTCAAACTTAATTGATTATTTGTTTATATTAAAAATAAATATATTTAATATTTTAAAAGAATAATAAAAATCAGTAGAGTGCAATAAACCTTGTGCATTGAATTTTAAGACTTTTTTAGAATTGAGTTCTAATTTTTTTTTTAACTAAAAAATAAAGTATACATTGATCACTACAAAAATAATGAACAAACAAATACATAAATAATCACAGGAGTTTTTTTTCTTTTTTTTTCATCTATTTAATGCAAATGAAACCCACTGAGACATAGGAAAAGGTGAGAAAGTCAGATTAAGTCAGAAAAGAAGTACTTAATGTGAAACCATGCTAGAAAAATATTTGTAATGTTATTCCTTCCTTCCCATAACCAATCTTCCGAATTCGAATGTGCTAAAACACACATACTAAAGGTCATATGGAATAACGAGCCCTGAACGATCAGAACAAAACCTTCCACGTTACCTCGAGCTCTCTCTCCCTATCACACTGTCACCAGTCTTTTTCATCAGTTTTTTTTTTTTTTTCTTGGCCGAGCATTCGTCAGTGTCCATCATTCGCATAGTTCTGGTGAAACTCCTGTCCAGTTTGGAACTCAATATCAATGTCCGCTGACGTCTCCTCCACCTCCGTGTCAAACCCCTGCCGGCCCTCCATTAAACACTTTCTCATTAGTGCAGGATGGACTGATGAGGGGCTGCTAGTCATCACCATCAATCTACAGCTAGTCTGATGGGACCTGGCCTAAGACAATACAGTCAATTAGTCTCTCCCAGGGAAGACTGCTGAGATGGCCGATGTTCAGACACTTCTGCCTCGGCCGGCACATTTTGCCAGCAAACACCACAGACCTGAACTTCTACTCAGGTTGTCCACATGCTTTAGGTATCTATATCACTTCCTGCAATGTGAGTTTAGCTGGGAATTTGACTTTAGACATAAGTTAGGAGCTCAAAGGTCCATTTGGCAGCCATATTTCTGTTTCCAATGTGGTTCAAAGGCTCCAGTGACTGGGAGTCCTGCCCCTGCTCTCTAGGTGGGTGGTGCATACTCTCACTCTCCACTGTCAATCACAGTCTCGAGCACTTTTTGAGCTCATGTATAATGCCTTCCTTTGAGTGTTTTGCACTGCGCTATGATGGCTCATGAGCAGCAGTTTGTATCTTGAAGGAAGCACGTCTTAGACTCGACCTTCCCTGACCGGTAGCTGTTATATGATGGCACTAGAGACACTAGAGGTCTCCTAAAGCACCTAAGACCAAGCCTTTTTTACAGCTAGACATAATAACATGAATATATGTTTAATCTATTTAATATCTGGTTACAAATGAGTGACTGTTATTATTAGATAATGAATGCTTTTCCTTACAGAGCTCTGTTATCCATTAGGTTTCAGATTGGTTTCTGTAACTAAAACAGATTATTTGGGTTCAGGTCAGGTCACTGAGCTTTTCAGTCAGTACTCCACAGGAGCGCGTTTCATGTTATTATCCTGCTGTGAAGTAAAACATCACTCACTTGACTTACCCGTCAAGTTTCCCATATGATTTCAAAATTCATATTGCTACGACTTTATTAGTAAAGACAAGTGGACAAATTTCACTGGCAGCTCTACACGTCTTCCTACGATATAATGTCTCATAGTACATTTCATCTTCCTGATAAAACTCTGGATGAGACTGGGTTTGACAGAATGGGTGTCAAAATGGATCCAGAAAGAACTGGTCTGGGTGCAGGCTTTTATTCCAACCAAACAGAAGCCACCCTTCTGATAGTCTGCTGAAAAACCAGGATTGAATGAAAAAGTGGAATCAGGTTTGGCGTCTGCGTGGTTGGGATGGAAGCCTGCATCCACACCAGCCCTTTCTCGATCCAGCTGGATGCCCCTGATCTACAAGTGTTTCCAAACTATACTCTAGCATTTTGTTTTTAGTTGTTAGAGTGTTTCCAGTGGAAGCCACTAGTGGTCATGTTGGTGTATTTGTGTCTCTAGAGAAGACTTTCTGATTGGTCAGAGGGTGGTAATTATTTTTTCTACTGTATAAAAACAGCTCTGATGCAGCAGAATCTGCAAATCACATTTTCCTAGTTTATTCTAATACTTTATTTTTTCTATAGTAACCCCTCATTCTCATAAACATGCCAGATGAGTGGCTTAAAATAATTAAAAAGATAAGGGTTTTCAGTAAATACATGTTTATTTTACATTTATGGAATGAGTCTCCAGTATCAGCACTCCAGGGTGGTCAGTGGAACAGTATAGTTATGACATTAAGACATCTCTGAGACAGAGTTTACATTCTGCTGGTTCTCTCCACCCTGACTCTTTCTTTTTGAAATTTTGATTTCAAATTATTTAGCCTTATGTTTTCGTTGGCTTTTTGGGATGGTGGTGCCTCAGGTGGTTGAAGCCCTTTGATCAGATGGTCAGGGATTCAAGCCCCACCACTGCCAGGTTGCCACAGGCCATTCACCCCCAATGCCACAGTTTTGTCAAATCCTCAAATTGAATTAAAGTTGAAAGTATTGACTTTCATTTCTTTGTTTCTTTTTTTTTTTTTCATTTTAAATCTTCAGTGTTTCATTTGAAATTCAATGTGGTGGTGTACAGGGGCCAAATGCCAAAAAAAAACCTACCTTTTGTTCCAAAATGTATTGGCCTGGCTGTAGAATACTGGAGAAACAGGCCAACCCCAAGCCTGGAGAAATGGGTGGGTTGTGGCAGGAACTGCATCCGGTGTAAAACCCATGCCAATTGCTTATGGATTGAATAACCTGATGTGGTGACACAGAGACAGAGGGGGGGGGGGTAGTCTAAAGTAAGAAGACTGCTTTTATTCTCTTTTTATATCAGTCTTATAGAATGTAAATAAAAAGCAAAAAAAAAGAGAAAAAAAAAAAACCTCCTGGTATTAAATCTGACAAACCAAAAAAAAAAATCCCCCAATCAATAGTTGTATGAATAAAAAGTGCCAAATGTTTTATACACTTACACTATACATTCGAATTGAAGACCTCATTATGCCCTTTAACCTTATTCCAAATTTAGCCTGATTAAAGACTCTGAATGGCAAAACTGCAGCCCAGTTACTTTCAAACTGCTCCATAAAAATAATCCATCTTTCCCCTAAGTGTGTCGTCAAAACAAAGGTCTTGTTGTAGAGCAAAAAATAGCATCTACAATAAATGTGGAGTTGAATCAGGGCAAATGGAGGCCCTGACTTAAATTATATGAAGTGTTGGTGAAATGGAAAGCAAAAAATAAAAATAAAAAAATCCAAGAAAAAGGGTATCGCAGTAGGAAGATCCTGTGGTTTGGATGTTGGTGCTAGTCTTCTGCGTGTAACCCAAAGTGACACCAGGGCCTAACAGCATTGTCAGGTGTTCATTCCAGACATGGAGGATCAATTCATGGCCATTTTCCTGTCAAGCAATAGTAGGAACACGGGCACGACTACCATCAGGCTGCCACACTTCACACAACCATACGGCCATTCCCAGTGCCAACAGTGGCTTAGTTCCTAAAGAGTAAAATTTTGGAACAACATGGAGAAGTGCTTGTATAATGCAAAGATGTATCAAGTCCATAACATGGTGTTTCCAAAGGGCAAAAAATAGACTGTCTGTTTAAGCATCAATCAAGGTCCTGGGTTCAGTGTTGTGGGTGTTGAGAGAGGAATGTGTTCTTTTCCAGAAGAGGAAGACAAAAAGAAAACGAGAACCAGACGTGATGCAGGAGTGCCGTCACGGCCTGGTCTCTGAGTTCACTCACAGAAGTAGGTCAGGTCTTCAGTGTAGTGGTCTTGCATCCGGGGAGCAGCGGATTACTATGGAATGAATAACAGCCCTGGATGTTTGTACTGCACGAGAGGTGATGGGTAATTAATAAAATCAGCATGGCCTGCTGAAAATCATCAAGAAAGTGATAACCTGAACAGTAAACTAAAGACAGTATTACTCAATAATTAAGAAATAGTTAAAACCTACAGTGTTGTGCTGTTGTTTGAACATTGGATGATATAATAGTCTGAAGTTAACAAACTGGAAAATCTCTGCAACTGTTGATGCTTTTAAAAACACAAGAATGATTGATGTTCCTGGAAACCTTCATATTTCTCAGGCTTTTCAGTATCATAAATTCTGTGATAATCATCGGATCCAAATGATGCCTTTTAGACCCCTGTCTGTGTCCAGAACGCAAGCTCACTACTGCATCAGGAGCCACAGGAGCCATTTCGGTGCTGTTTGTGCTGCTTCAGTAATGTCACAGGCAGCTCTTTGCTTCTTCAATCCCACAATGCTGAAGCCAACATGCTGAGGGTTCAGGACTGAGATCGGAGGCAAAACACTTTCAGAATCTGAACTCTACTGGCAAGCACCTTGTTCTCCAGTCATCCTGCTGGCACTCACTGACTGACTGACTGACTTGGGTGTCTGAAAAGCATGTTTCCAAATTTCTCTTCTAAGTGATCTTCCCATGTGACTTCGGTGGACTCGGACAGCAGTAACGCGCCCATCCCATACTTACACCGATGACTTCTGCGATGACCTTGATCTATTATCTCCCTCTGGCTTTAAACAGCTGCTTAGGATATACATATACACTATATATATCCTGACTTTGTACACAATAGATGAGCTGATGACTCTATCTTGTCCTATATCTGATGGTTTAATGGGAATAGATGCACATCGTATACCATCTGGACAAGAAACGTGGTCCTCAAGAGGAAAATGAGCTCTATCTCTTTCAAACTTGTACGGTATATCTCTTGAGGAGACTAAAATAATCAAACCATCTTGATGATGCTACAACCATTATACAACTCTGGCTGGGAACCAACAAAAAAAGGCGGGGTTCAGGGGATAATAAAAATATTGTAATCAGTACATAATAAAATGAGAAGTAGCACCTATCCAGAATGTAATTGTGTTTTCCCCTAGATTCCAGATAAAATGAATATACAGTAAGTCCCCTACTTACGAACATTCGAGTTACAAATTTCCTCAGATACGAACAGACCGTGGATCTATGAACATTCGTAGATGCAAACAAATTGCAAAAGTAGCTCACATGTATTGAACAAAAAATAGACACTGCAGTTCACCAGATACCAATATTTACAATTATATACAACATTTCCAGTGTATAAGTGAATGTATAAAATGTCCAAACTTTGGTATATTGTATGTGTGTGTGTGTGGGAGAAATGAGTCGGCCTCACCGGTTTCAAAGAATCAGTCCAGGACTGCGATGTCGGAACAAAATGTCTGCCCTGTAAAGCTATCAGGATGGTGAATAATCCTTATTTTAGAAAATTCCCTCGAGACAATTTTACAGTTTACAGTCCAACACAGCTCTGAAACACATGAGTAGACAAAGGAACAGGGATTATCTATTAATTCTGTTTTCATTATTGCACCGATGCTCCATAGATGGTTCACGTCTACATACATTGACTATACACACTTTGAGGGGGGTAATAAACATGATGGTGTTTATGGTGGGCGGAGCTTCGCTGGAGGCGAAATATATCCCGGAAACGTTTACGTTTTTTACATTGTATTTTAACAATGTCTAAATAAAATGTGATTTTATCTGATACATTTTAGTATCTTCTAAACCATGAGTTTTACTATTAAAAAAAAGTTTAGATTAACCAGCAGGACTGGCTTTTGCTGACTCAAATGATCTGTTCAATCACTGTATTTCAAGGTTTGTACATGATCATTCAGGACATAGTGATATGCAGTAAAACTTCAAGTCAGAGCTATTACTCCTTCTATTCTGGCACAACATTGTGAGATATTATTTTCAGTAGCTGATTAGCCACGAGGAGACTTGATTTGCTCCAACTTTCCATTGTTTCGCCTCCAGCTATTACTGTGATGTAATCATGGCTCTAAAAGGGTCTGTATGGCAAAAAGATCATGCAAAGGTCTGACCATCAGACATGTACTGTTACAGTATATTCTGTTCATATCTAATCTTTCCCAAACTGTTTCCACAAAGCTAGAAGCACACAAGTGTAAAGAGCATCTAGTGCTAAATCTGGAAGATAATGTTCAGTAAGAGAATTTGGGTGTGAGGGTTAGCGTTTCACAATCTTTTGGCCATATAGACAATATTAAATATAACTGGGAAAGAGAGAGAGAGAAAGAGAGAGAGAGAGAGAGAGAGAGAGAGACAGGGGGGAAAAAATAAGAATTTGGCAGCCAATCCAAAGGAACACACATTTTGTTCAACTAGGCTATTTACAACCATCAGAGCAGTATCCATTTACTGTCATCTCCATCATACATCTCCGAGCCAAGGAGATCGCAGCCCAATTAAGGCCTGATATCTAATCAATACACCGCTGGAGCTGGAAGTCATGGAGTAGGCCCCTGAGAGCTGCAGCTCAAATAACTCCACTGCGAGCGCTGTGTGTGTGTGTGTGTGTGTGTGTGGGAGGAACGACACGGAGAAACGCAACCAGATGAAAAAGACAGAATTTCATTTTCATTATTACTTACACACACAACCTCCTACATCGTACTGTTTTATGGCCTCGGGTTCAGGCCATGAGTGACTCAGGACATCTATTTTTACTGTTTTTCTTTTTACAAGTGTAACAGTTACGTCTCAACACTCCGTCACTCTCATCACTCTCAACTGATTATTAGCTGCTATGGAAATGATTGCTGAATTATTTGTAAGACTAAGACACTGTGCTGTTGCAGAATAGATATGCACAGCTAATTAAACGAAATGTTTAGTTATTTAATTAATCTTATTATATAAAACTACTTTTATTAAATGTTATTAGTTAATTATGAAGTTTGTGGAAAGATGGTACAAAAGCATACATTTTCACGGCTATGAGAGTATACAATTGTCAAATGTATATATTGACTTAAGGATTTATGAAGGCCGTTCAATTCAAAGCAGGACTTTTGATTGTGCAGAATGCATTATGAAAGTAAAACTTGACTTATCTTACTTTATTCTTCTATATAATTTCCTTCAACACTAATGCACTTATCCCAGTGTTTCACTAGTGATTGGATACCATCAAGGTAGAAAGTTTTCTCAGTACGGCAGAGACACGTCTGAAATGCTGGCCTCCGAGAAACTTCATTAATGACCCAAATATGTGGAAATGGCTTTGACTGAGGTCAGGACTGTACGGGGGACGTGGCAATAACTTCCAGTTGAGTTCCTGTATAGTGCAAGTGGTGCTGGTGAATGATTGTGTGTACAGTTCACACGGACAGATGCGTCTCCTTTACAAGAGTGACAAGATATCCATCGATTTTCAAGGATCAGGCGTTCAAGGACCACTCGCTGAATGTTCCCAGGATGGACCGCAGTGGGCTCCGAGTCACCTCGGCCGGGATCGTCAGTATGACTTTCTTTAAATCATTTGCAACGTTCAGTTGTTTTACTGCAGTGAAGAATCTCATTATCGTTCTGTACTTAAAGTCCCTCATAATTTGTTGTGCTAAAAAAAAAAATATAATAGCCTAATAAAACCTAAACAGTAATAATGGAAATGTTTCATACTGACTTTTACTTTGCTTTCTGTTTTTGGTGCAGCGGTTTGAACCTGGGACCTCCCGATCAGTAGTGCCACACGTTAACCACTGAGCTATCCTTGACCTTTCAGTTTGTATCATTTGAAAAAGAAATCAGCAATAAAAAAAAGGTGCTGTTTTAAATCTGTCACATTATTAAATTTGTACATCCTGAAGATTATTATAAAAAATGTTCACAGTTCTTTATTAGCAGCATCAATATGATTTTAACATTTGGTTTGTACACACATGACTCCTAACAGAATGAGGTCATCTCAGTGTGCCATGCTTAACTTCATAAAACAACATGGGGTCATTTCCTCACTGTTCCCTGACCTCGCTGTTCTACCCCACAACACTGCGCTTGCCTCATGATGTAATGCAACTAAACACTGGACAAACGTCTTGGTGTTCGGCTGCGTGACACATCACAGATGCATTGCAGGACCGCTAACTTGGTGAGCTCACTGAGGGTTTTGTTTTTTCAAACACTTACACACACTCACACATGACAAGCTGTTCCAGCAGGCCACACACCGTGATGTGGCCAACAGAGGAAGAGAGGCTCAGGTAGCCAAGCGGCGGAGAGCATGACGAATGTCTTGGCATGAAGAAGAAGGATTTGAGGTGAGGATCTTGGCTGGGATCTCAAGTGCAAGTTGGGTGTAAAGACCAATCCTGTGTGTGTGTGTGTGTGTGTGTGTGTGTGTTTAACTCATGTTTTCTAAAACAATGCATGAAACACCAAGATTTATTAAAATAATTAAACAAGAATTTAAAATGTGTGTTTTTTCAACACACAGATGCATTATCTTGAGGACACCAACAATACCAACAAACTCATGTTTGTTAAAGGAAGTATTTTTTGTTTCCTAAAAAATGGCTCGATACGTGACGTACAATAGTACAGAAGCTTCTCTGTAAAAATCTTCTTATTAAAAATCTGAAATCTGAATGAGTTTTAAAGTTTGGAGGCCGGGTCAGGGGCCTCGGGCTCTTCGCCTGCTGGGCCCCAGCTCGGGCGGCTGTGATGCACTGGGTGTCCCGGTGCCTTTCTATCCTGACCAGCACTGACTTTTTACTGTCATTTGTGCCGCACAGATGAGCTGACATTTGGTCCTGCGGCTGTGGGTGAGCCTGGGGTGCGCATGATCCTGTCACCAGTTTATTGGTATATACTTAATAATCAATACTTAATTCCACATACTGACTACGTTAATGAATAATCATTAAATATTTTTGCCATTTAAAATTTTATTTGCATCGAATCATAATTTTTAAATGAACTTCTTTAAATCAATATAAAATTCTTTTTTATTTTTTATGGAAAATACAAAAATAGTAAGTATTTTTAACAACTACAGTACAGTATATTACACAGTATAATGGATACATACATACATACATATATTGCCAAAGTGTGATTTCCACATGGACAAAAGTATCAGCTGTCAAAATCCCAAGTAAAAAATGTATTTATGAAATAAATTCTTATGCATGTTTTGACAATAACGCTGTATTTATGTAACCTGTTGCTGTGTAGATGTAACCAGTTTCCTGTAAGGAGAAATGTCTTTGTTACTTTTTTGAAAGGAGTCTCCAGTGTCAGGTCAGAAGCAACAGAAACTCCACTTGGCCACAAAACAGCATCATAACTGCAACTTTGTTTTTAGATCTTGATGAATGCATTTCAATCTATTCAGGATATCAATACTGTACATAAACAGAACGTTTTGCCCCGGGGGGAACCCTGTTACCTGTGTGTGGTCCTCGTTACACCCCCATCCACCCCCCACCCACTCCCCCCATGCTGATCTAAGTGTCTGAGGGTCAAATCCAGCGAGGGCAGACAGGAACAATATGGGAACAGAACAGAATTTTGGTCTTACGTCCAACCTACAAATCCTCCTACCAGCTCTGTTTGGGTTAATAGCTTAATGTGAGGCTTGAACTATTAGCAGCTGATGAAAATAATGGCCTCTGTAATGCGAAATAGAGAAATAAAGGATTTCAAAATTTTGCCGTAGGTTACATAACACTCATTCCAGACAGCAGACATGTTCAACACCCCCCCCCACCCCACCCCACACACACAGGCACACTGTGCTTATAAAGAGCATAGAAAGTACCATTGTTTAATTATTTAACTTCCTTAAAGTCACCATCACTCATAAGGAGACCTCATCATTGTGATTGTTGGTGTTGCTAAAAAAATGTATAAAATCACGGGTGCTGTGTGGTGTTAAGCTCTTTAGCGGTCGGGGTTAATGGGCTGGGGAGGCGTCGTGGAGCTGGTTTGAGTTCATGGAGGGTTGGGCAAAGGCTGAAAGAGGGCATTGTGCTTTTAAAGGGAGGAGAAAGCAAGACGAGGAGCGCTCCAACTCCTCTTTTGCTTTGTGGTTTGGAGGCCTGGCGTTGTGGCCTCTGCTTTTAATCGCTCAGGATCGCTGTGAAGACAATACCGAGTCTCCTCTGTGCAGGTGAGGGACTGAGGAAAATAAAGAAAAGGACAGATCATGAACCTCTTGACAGACATCCCTCCTTTTCTCTCTCTCTCTCTCTCTCTCTCTCTTTTCATATCTTCACAGGTTGTTAATTTTTCACTTGGCTCCTCCTGAGGCAGAAAGAAAAGTTGGACCTTTGTGTGAGGCTCTCTTCTGTCTTTTCCTTAAACTGTCTATAAAACCTTTTTCCAGGGAACTGTGGGCAATTAATTAAATTAGCATGTACTCAATGTCATACGACTTTTTCTTTTCCATCCTATAAAACTCATGCTTATGAATGCCTTCTCCACTCAGGACAGACGTCCTTCATACAGGATGGGATACAAGGATATGCACACACACATACACACCCACTCAAAGATATATATAATAATATATTCAGGAATCCTCAAATTACATTGCAAATTATTTAAAAAAAAAATTAATATTAAAGAATTTTTAACTTAAGCACCAGTTTCATGTGGATTGAGTTATAATATACAGTAAGACATACTACTGTATATACTACTCTCTTTAAATCCTATAATACCGCACATACACATACTGTACAAATGCCCCCCCCCCCCACCCACACACACACACACACACACACACCGCCCACCCCCTCCAGGTTAAGTCTTCATATGGATGCGAGTGAATACAGGACGCCGTCCTCCGAGACGATCTTTATTTAGGAACTCCTCGCCTTTTCGTCTTCCCGCGGTTGATGCGTCACTCGAGTGCATTATGATAAATTTGGCACAGGTGCCACCTCCTCTGAGGCAGGTGAGGATGGATGCGGTGCAGACGAAGGTGATCCATCAACAGCAAGGCCTGGGAATTCTCAAATCCGTTCCCGATGCACGCCACGCCGAAGGCCCGTGCCAACGACCCCTTTCAGCGTGACACCACAGGAAATCAATGTCAAACCCTCAAGGTCGATGTAGTGTTGGAAAAGTGCTTAAGCCCTGATAGATGGAGCTCAGTCACAGAAACGTCAGGTGGAAAACGGACAGCGGGTTGCGTGTGCAAAATCGGGTTTGATGTATCGAGCATTGTGAGAGTTAGATACTAGTGTGGCAGCACTAATTCAGAACATCCTAGTTAAAAAAGTGCTAACTATAAAATTTGACCATTTGTTTTATTTGGGGAAAAAAATAAACTGTCTTAATGATTGGGGGAGGGGAGAACAGGTAGGACTTTAGTGCACTCTAGCACCATGGAAGCCCTCATAGTTCTGCTTTGGGACCGCTATTATTGTACATTTTATACCTTTTTGTTTGTTTGTTTATGACTGTTTGTTTATGCATTAACATTTTTGTTTATGCAATAATTTAATGCATTTTTCTTCTCTTTACATTAAGCCTTATAGCTCAGAAATGTTAGCAAAATATTTACATATTTATATATAATTAAAAATGCAATTTAATATTTCATTACCTAACAAATTTACTTCTGATTGAGAGTGTAGATGCAACCACTTTTCCGATCCCACATATGAACCCAAGCTTAATAAATCCCCAAGAGTTCAACTAACCTGAGGAGAATTGTTAGAATTAGATAGTACTGTGTTAATTAAATACTTAAGCATGGGACTGTACTGTATCTGCATGATGTTGATGAGGATGCAATCTTGTTAATCCTTCCTGGGTTATAATTAGGTCCATGCCTTATTGGACAAACGATCAGGCACCAGTGAGTAGGTGCTGAGAACAATTTGTATTTCACTTCACAAATCGGCACACCAACCATAGAGGAAAAGGTTGTTCCCGGATGAGTGGATGATATTACGCTACATTTGTGCTCTAATAGATTTACGACTTGTCTGTGTCCGTACCACAGACATCCTAATAGAGGCCTTCGTATCAATAAATGACTGATATAATGTGATATTCACTTTCGTCAGAGAGGAGCCATCGTTGTGCTTCTTTTTAGTCCTTTTTTTTATGACTTGTGTCTGTGTGCATAAGGATGCCGTGAATAAGGGCTCTCATTTGGGAGAATTAGTGGGCTGGCCTCGGCTTTGGCAGCTGCCGGAGAGCGCGGCCGCAGAGCCAGCGAGGCTCCTGTTTCTTTTTCCGACCTCCACTTCTTCAGGCGACCCGCTAGTGCGTCACATCGGCATCGAGTTGCTAGCCTGGAGCTTAATTACAGCCGCGATCGTTGAGCAGTAGGGTCAACGAGAACGCCTGATGGCCTTATCACTAAGACTGAACTATGCTAGTCATGTTCTTGGGCACTTTCTATACTTCCAAAAAAACCACCCACTGCAGTTCAATTTGTGACCTACTCATGGAGGTAGGTGGAGCAGACACCAGGCCTCTTACATGATGGTTTTGTATGAATAAAAGCATCTCATCAATTAAAATTAATTTCATTTATTTTTAACTGAGATGCTTTCAATATCCCGATGAATTACAGCGTGATCAGTGTGGGGTGGTTCTGGATTTTCCATAGGACTCCACCCGCAAAAAACATTAGAATATGCTCTTTGTTGCAAATAAACACTTCTCATCTATAGACACCTCTCCATCTATTGATTGTCCACAGCTCATTCAAAGAGACTTCTCTCCACATGGATGCATAAACGATGAAGTGGTAAAGATGGCACGGTGGTTATCACTGTGGCCTTGTACCTTTACCGTGGAGCTCAAATACCGCCTGTTCACCTCATGTGGACATTTTCCTGTTCACCTCATGCTTGATAGGTTTCTTCTGCGTACTCTGGTTTTCTCCCACAGTCCAAAAACAAGCAGACTGTTTTTTTTTCCAAATTTCCCATTAGTGTTAGTAGTGTTAGCAGTTCTTGTTCCCTTGTCCATGATGTACCCTGCCTAGTGCCCTGAGTCCCCTGGGATATCCTCCAGGCCTCTCTATAGGTGAGTGAACTGGTGAAAGAGACATTTATGTAATGAGTGTCCAGTGTCAGGACTTTGTAAGACTCAGAAATTTCAGACATTTCAGGATATTTCTGTAGTTTCTCAGTAACAAGCTGCTTGTTTTGTTTTTGTTTATGGTTGCTATTGCGTAAGTGAGAACAGGAATTGCACGGTACCAGAACACACGGTGCGGTTTCACAACATAGATAAAAAAGAACAAAAATAACATGTAATGACTGAAAAATCGATCAATTTTGAAGTGGTAACCGTAGCTCTGTTTTATTACACCACCGTGTCATTGATTATTGTCCTGTAACAGCATGACATGGATAATTTTCCTGCATGCTCCAAGTCTCAATAGTTGCATCAGTTCAGAATAAGAAGTGGAAATTTCGAACGATGAAAAGAAATATTCCGCCTCCGAGAAACAAAAGTGTGTTGTACTTTTACTAATTCAGTGTAACTTTGTGAACTTCCTGTTTGGAGCGTACGCTTTTCTCTTTAACTGAGTACAAGTGTGTGTGTGTGTGAGTGTGTGAGTGTGTGTGTGTCACACTTTTAACTGCATATTAGCAACACAGGGTCTTTCTTCACAAATTCAGAAGAAAATAAATAACAAAGTCCTGACCTCAGAAACTCCACGTTTGGTGAAGTCACTTACCATACAGCAGGATGTATGCAGTCGTGCCAGAGCGCGCACGCACACACACACACAGACGCAGGCACACGGATACACACAGACACGTGCATGTTGTCACACTTACAAAAAAACGGTTTCTGTGGTTTTTTTTAAGACAAAGATGACTGGCTGGTGAGCCGTGGTTTTCATCAGGCAGCTCGGATCGAGTTAATGCTCTCATCAGCAGGGTCTTTTTACTTTAGATTTCCGAGTGTGTATCTTCACTTTTTTTATTTACTAGCATTCCTGACCACAATGAAAGTACCTTGCGGGCTTTATGTGGTGGCAATTAAAGATCCCACAGCTCTGGCAGGATGTGAGTGACTCGAATGTAAGCGGTTTCGATTGCCAAACAATGGCAGACGATTCGAGGAACTTCCCAGATCTTAAGAGTAATTTTCTCGCGAAAAATTTAGCTTATTCACAAGGTGAATGATATTCAGGTGGTTTTATTCCACCATACTGATTCTAACAGCTGCATTTTATAAGATAAGCAAGTGTAATCTAACAATCATCTGATTACCTGGCATATTTAATGTGATGTTAGCTTCATATGTAGGAAATAAAAAGTCAGAGTTGTGCCGCTATAAAAAATAATCAGCATCAGAGTGGCGTGATGAAGCAAAGGCAAAGTTTCCCCCGGAACAGCATGTCATCATTAAAATATTTTATTCTGCTTATACCCAATACAATTTGCTAAGACTAAAAGAAATTACTTTAGCAAAAAAAAAAATATTATTATGTTTGTAATAATTTTGTTACATTAAAAAAAACAAGTTAGTTCCTGTTCTCACTTCTGTTATAGCAGCTATAAATGTTCATGCTTTCACCAGCATCTCGTCATGTTACAGAGAAAGCCATAAATAAAAAGAAAATCTCCTTCATCGTTACGTCGAAAAAAACGACTGCCCTGGTACTGGAGACTCCTTTTGTCAATGTTAAATAAACGTACAGTGCAGTACATTCACAAAAAAACTTCACCATACTGTATCAGCATGATTTCTTAATAAAAATGTCCTTGAGCTTCATCCATCCATCCTTCTAGGAACCTCTGTAGTCCAACGGTGACCATTGTATTTATTCTCATTTTTACAACTGTGGTCGGACCTCCAGTCAACATTTACACACACATTCAATACACACTAAAGGCAATGTGGGAACGTCAATTATTCTAATCTGCATGTCTTTGAAATGTGACGAGGCAACTAAAGTACCCGGAGGAAACTCACCAAGCACATAGAGATCATGCAAACTCCATGTACACAGACCCCGAGGCGGGAATCGACCCTGGACCCTGGAGGTGCAAGGTGACAGCGCTAACCACTAAGCTAACATGCCACCTAACTTTGAGATACATAATGCTCATCTATGAAAAATCTTAGCGACTTTACATTTAAAAAAACCTTAGCTATATTTACATAGCTGCTAAATACAGTAGCAATGTGCTTAGCTAAAAATATACAGTAGTTACAAAAATTCTGAGCTGTTTTGCTTAGCTGATCTACTCAACTACAAAAACAAGTTGCTTCATTTAACCAACACATGGAATTTCTTTGAATAGAAAAAACATCTGTACATCATGATGGTCTCTTCATCCCCGAACCAGCACATGGCATCACACCAACATGGCCTCTCACAGTGTCAGGAGTAAACCAAGGAACACCCCTATTGTGACCTCATATATGGAGACGCACCGTCCCCGGCTTAGTGTTAACGTACAGACTTTAGAGGAGCCTTGAGACACACCTGTGTTAACTTGTTAAAAAAAAAATACAAAATGGGACAGTTTAAATGGGGTCCACTACATACTGTATAAACCAAGACATATGTGTTTGTCTCATCTTTCGCATTAACTCTACAGTACACTGGTTTTAAGGGTGAGAGGGAGAAGGTGATAAACGTCATTCTCTTCCTGTCATGAATTTCACAGAAGATATGTGTATGAACACCAAGGCAATAATTACCGCTCAAGACCGCGTGTTTTAAAGAGTTTATATGACGTCTACAGTAGATGGAAGAAGGTAAGTGTTGATTTTGCCCAGTAACTGTTCAATGAAAACATGTCATCGCTGGAGATTAAAAATAATTTAAAAAATAAAATAATAATTCCTTTTTCCAATCATATTCACCTGAATGCAAATCATCGTAATCACCACCTTGAACTCGTTCATGCACATTTCTTAGGAGGATTTCCCATTCTAATGCAGCATTAGTTACCTAAAACATCTACTGAGCTATGAGCTCAGTTCTGCTCCGTCTTTACATTAAGACACTTCGGTTGGGTTGAGTTTGTAGGGAGAAACTGAGACTGTGACACTGGAAGACAGCAATTCTGAGAGACAGTGAGACAGCAATGCTCAGACACTGAGACAGCGGTAATAAGAGACACTGAGGTAGCAACATGCAGATGCAACAATACTGAGAGACAATGATCATGAATACTGTGAGACAGGGACACTAAGAGACAGCGAGGTGGGTACACTGAGAGGCAGCGAGACAGCAATACTGCGAGACAGAGACAGTGAGAATGTGAGACAAAGAGACTGTATGAGATGCTGAGATAGTATGTCGGTGATACTGAAAGAGTGTGAAACAGAGATACTGAGAGGCTATGAGAGACGGAGACTGTGAGCCTGTAGGACAGTGAGGCAGTGAGACAGTGATGCTGAAAGACAGTGAGACAGCAATACTGAGAAACTATGAGAAACTGGAAGCCTGTAAGACAACGAGACAATGAGACAGTGATACTGAGAGACAGGGAGACAGCAATACTGAGAGACTATGCGAGACTGTGAGCCTGTAAGACAGAGAGACAATGAGACAGTGATGCTGAGAGACAGCAATACTGAGAGATTATGAGAGACTGTGAGCCTGTAAGACAGAGAGACAATGAGACAGTGATGCAGAG
>JAQMYJ010000038.1:31195797-31209524 GCA_030014305.1 Clarias laeviceps
ACACACACACACACACACACACACACACACACACACACACAGACACACACACACACACACAGACACACACACACACAAAGGAGGGAAGAAAATGTTGATCTGATCTCCTAATGCAGGCTGCCAACCTTGTCAAGAGTCTCTTTTTAATATTCATTTAGAAACTGCAGATCTAATGGACAGCCAATTGAGGCCACTTGAAAGGCACTAATTATCTCTGACATGTTTGCTTCCTGCTAATTTCCCATTTTTGTATAGTGAAGCAAAGAGTCTGATTTTAAACAATAACAAAAAAGTAAGAGTTTTTTCTAAACCAGACAGAGTGACAGTCGACTCGCCAGGCTTCTCCCACTGACAGGATCCGGCATGTTCTGTATTATTCTAATGCGTCTGATTCTCATGAATGAAGGCAGCTGTCCATATCAAATAAGAGCAAAAGAGAAAATCGGATACAAAAAATAGCAGGAACATACTGTACGCTCTTTCAATTTATTACTGAACTCCAAAAGGATTTCAGAAAAATCCATCCAGGGTACTTTATGTTAAAGTTCTATCAGTGCACATTTATGACGTTTAACCATTTTCAAAAGTTATCTCATGTTATCAGTTAACAATATGAATATTTTAATGAATCATACTTTAAATAAATTCTCTCAGGTTAGCTTATGTTAGCTAAGAAAGCTAACCATTCATCCATCCATCTATCCTGGAACTGCTGTAGTCCAACTAGTGACAGCGGTGATTTCAGTTGTATTTAGTCCCATTTACAGTATATGACCGTGGTGTTTACTATACTGTATGATACTGTACATATACTGTATGACCATAATAGTGTTTTGCAAAATTATAAACAGTTGTTTCAGCATATTATTTTAAAATATATATTATTTGATCAATTATATTTAAACATTGTAAAGTTCTGTAGTATGCGGTAAAGTTTGGTAGCATTATTATTATTATTATTATTATTATTATTATTATTGTTGTTGTTATTTTATTAAAAATACACAAAAAAAACACCAATTAATTAATGCATGATAAAATAAATAAACAAAGAGAGAAAGAAAATGACAATGAACCCTTCACTTGTAGCATGTTGTAAAGCTTGGTGCTAGTTTTGCTGTATGTTATAAAATTGTGGTGCCTTGAATTTTCTCATTCTATATATTAATATTGTAAATTAATTTAATATATTTTAATATATTGTATTATGATGTAAAATTATTTTGTATGATATGTTTTGTGGTAGGATGAGAAGTTTTAAATAAAATAAAAAAAGAACAGTACAAACCAACATTAGGTCATATTGTCATACTGCACATTGCAAACTACATTCTTAGCTATGTATACTGCATGATGTAAAAATGACTTTTAGTGTAATATATACTGTATAATGCATAATAAAAGTACCTACAAAGTGTAAAAATATGACCTTCATAAAAACAATTACTGTCTTTGAAAGTTACAAAACAAGTTTAGTTGTTAAATGTTATTATTAGTTATTAATAGTTAAATGTTATTATTATTATTATTATTATTAAGTTATCACAGAATAATTTATAGCACATTATTAGAGCGTAAAATATATTATATTACTTGTTTACAAGGATTCATTTAGCACAGATTTGTGTTGGCATGAAAGGCAGAAAAGCTTTAAAAAAATACATTCCATTGTTTGTGTAATGATGTACAAGGGGTGTTCAAGTGAAACTGGGACTTATGCTGAAATTTCTGATAAAAGAATGCATAAAACAACTTAAATTTACAGAAGTCTATAATACGGTTTTACAGAAGACTGCGGTACGGTGTTGAGGCTCTGAGCCGCAGTAAAACATTTCAGCAGTGCAAACATTTTAAAGAAGGCTGTTCATCAGTGACTGATGTGTGACACCTAATCCTTAAAAATCGGTGGATAACTTGTCATCATCTTGCAAGCAGAAGAGATGCATCTGTCTGTGAGGAAATATCAGATTATTATAAGTACGTAAATGATTTCGATTTTTTTTTTATCTGGTCAATTAGATCACATGAGACAAAATGAGACACTTACAGTGTAGAAGTGATGCTACAGGATGCACAATCTGCCAAGCATGCATTAAAATGAGCTTCACAGCATGCTGAAGTTCAGCAGGAAATCCAACATTTGGTAAAGATAAAGTGCATTAATAACCCAAGCAGTCAGGAGAGTTTATGCTACAATATCATATGGCTAAAAAAAAAAAAAAAAAGACTCACGGATGATGAATTATTGCTCTTGAGCTACATAATAAAGCGAAAGTCAAATAACAATTGAAGCCTAATCGATAAGAAAGGTCATAACCGGCTTTGTAGCTGTGCCATCTGCTTTAATCCAATTTATATACGGATAGTGAGCCGGAGATACATGATGTTTAGGGAAAATACTGCAAGTACAGTAATCTCTGCCCACTGCTACAACAGTAGCTACATTCATATATATATGTACAGTATGTTAAATAAAAACAAAATTTTAATGAACCCATTAAAATACAGAGCAACTAAAAGAAAACAGCATTAATGCCTGGGAGTGGACTTTACTTGGAAATATAGACTTTACTTTTAAACAAATGTATGTATGTGTGTGTGTGTACAGTAAATATGTACATATATATACAAAATAGGTACATGATGTAGCTACTGTCACAATGTATGTACAATAGGTGATGAGATTATTTCACTGGCTCCCAGAACCACACTTTTACACTTTCATGTGGTACCCTGGTGATTCAGTACATTCAGGTGGTCAGCTGACTTTATTTTATTGCCCCATAACGTTGCTGAGTCTCGACCTGAGTAACTGATCAACCCCAGATCATAACACTGTCTCCAGAGGTTTGTACAGTGGACACTATGCATGATGGGAGCATCGCTCAGCATTTCTGATGAGTCTCTCTGACAAGGGGTTTTCTTATGGACACACAGCTGTTTAGTCCCAAATCTGTGAGTTCTCATCACACTGTGTGTTTTACATTCACTATTAAACATAGCTCTGACTTCTACTGTTAGTTCTTTACCATGCAACTTCACTAAGACTTTTTTTTTAAGTTTGTTAAAGTCTTATAATTTAATTATATGACAGTTCGCTACTTACCTACAGTAAGAGAAAATGAGCACTGCAAAGACTGTGTTAGCCCTCTACTTGTGGTTACAGTACTTGGACTAGGGTCAAATGCCGACTTGTTTCCCACAATGCCGTGCATGCGGGCCACTTGTTAGAGCAATCAGACACACGGGTAATTGCTAATGCACATCACACTGCAACAACTGCATATTAATACTGCTGCAGGGCCCAGCTGATCATTAGTACATCAATATGGAGTTTGCATAAATTTATTTCCCAGTAAATGGTCTATGTTTGAGGTGACAGGGTCATCGCTTCAATAATGCTAATGGCCGTTCGTCCTTTAACAGCTAGTCTAAGCGAATGAAGGGCCGCGTCATTTGTGAAGTTATACTCAATAGTGCTGTTTATAACCCTAGTTCACCATTAAAAGCGACTGAAAGTTACACACTTACAACAAACATTTTTCCATCATAGAAGTCCAGAAAACTGCCTCTCACACATAAAATATCTAAAACTGAACATCTGGAAATTTTATATATCATTGGATAAAAGTCTTAGAAAGAAATACCTTATTGCTCTTTTTTTTTTTTTTTTTTTGCTTTTTAAACTCTTATTCCTGCATCTAAGACTGAACCTGCGGTTTGGTGTCTGTTGATTTAGTCTCAGCCAGCCGCCTGACCTTGAAACTCCGATCCATACCGCTGCCCGTATCCTCAAGGCCCCGGAGCATTGTCCTGAACCTGCCGATAAATTTTCAGGACGAAAAAGACGGAGCGTCTACCGAGCAGTAACCTTCAGAAACTGAGCAAACAAAAGGAAAAGTAAAGACGCATAGAGAAAATTGTACACCAGCTTCCACAGTACCAACATTTCTGTTTCTGTCTCTTACATACAACACAGTTGTGGAGGCTTTTATTTATTTTATATATTTTTAAGATGAATTCAATATTAGAATTGTATCCCAGACGCTGTTTATTTATGTGCCAGTTTGTTTGTTTGTTTGTTTGTTTGATTAATTGATTGTTCCATGTTCTGATTCACGGAGGCAGATGGTGGCCCAAAATGATAAATTATATCTTTCTACAATGAAAAAGAAAGCAAAGTAAAATTAAATTTCTGTTGGAGTTACCAGTAGACAGTGTAAACGTAAAGCTCAAACCATCAGAGATTTTACTTTAGAGAGAAAATAGAAACATGGACAAGAATGAATGATTTATTGGCCGCACCATACAGTAATTTCCCTTCATCTAAATAATAATCAAGAAGTCACACAGGAGCTGTTTTGTAGAACTGAGATGCCTCCTAGTGGACTAGAAAAAGAACTGCAGACAGTGCTAGGCCTCTTTCTTCTTATTTTTTCTTTTTTTCTTTCTTTCTTTCTTTCTTTCTTTCTTTCTTTCTTTCATTCTTTCTTTCTTTCTTTGTTTTTCTTTCTCATGTCTTTCTATATATTTTTGTTGTCTTTTTCAAGTTTCTTTTTTTGGCTTATTTATTTGTTTGTTTGATGTTTGTTTATCTTCCTTCATTAAGAAAGAAATAGTTCCTTTCTTTATTTCTTTATTTCTTTTCTACATTTCTTGTTTTCTTTTAATGTTTTTTATTTCTTCTTCCCATGCTTGATGTTCTTTCTTACTTTCTTTCTTTTTTTATTTTTCTAAATTTCTTTCTTAAAAAAAAAATCCTTCCTTAAATGCTTGCTGGCTTCTTTCTTTCTTTCTTTCTTTCTTTCTTTTGTCTTTCTTTCTTTCTGTGGTAAAATTCAATAGAGATGTTAAAAGTATGTCAAATATGAATATATGAATTACACATTAATAAAGTGTCATTCATTCTGATGCTTGTGGCCTTTTAATTTCCCATATTTGGAGATCAGTAATTTTATATGGTATATCAGTAACTTTATATTGAACAATTTTTGCACAGTACAGTTTGTTTCTGATTTATTCTGTCCTACTGAAAGTTTGAGTATAACAGATTACAGCACATCAGAAGCTTCATATCTATATAGTTTAAAACACACATCCACTGCTTATTCTCTATCAGTGAAAAATAACAAAAAAAGTCATTTGCAGGTAAAGTTTATTTCCGATGACTCCTCCATGCAGACCTTGTGTGTGGAAGTGATACTGCACAATAAATTCCCCTTCGCTGGTCCTGAGAATCATGTAGAGATTTCACTTCGCATGTCTGACCTGCACTTGTCCGATTCTGCTTAAAATAGTTCTTGTTCTTTCATATACAGTATAATCTTGACTGCCACAGTTCTTCTGACCTTTTCATACAGTGGAAATTATAAGCACTTTGATGAGATTTCATAGATTTTTATTTTTTTTGTAGAAACTTGAATAATTATAATTTTTTTAATCCCATTATATTAAAAGCATATCTTGCTAAAACATTGTTGAACATCAAAGATCTATCCGCATCAGCAAATCCAGTGCTGCTGTGACAGTGAGATTGTATTCGTAAATCTTAAATAAATCACTCCAGGACATTTGGAATGAAAATCACCAGGGTCCAGTCAATATACAATGTTCTCACAATACCACGGTGACAATCTGATTTGTATTGAGATTTAGAAAATATCCCCACAAAAATCACGAGTTGTTCTTTGGTGTTATGGATGTGACATTGGACATGGACAAATTTAGTATCAGTGAATTAATTCGCATCACTTTAATATAAATCTGTAAAATCATATTATACATATAATTTACAGCCTGAAAATATATCGCATTTTATATAATATAGATATATAATGGACAAACTATTAGGAGAAAATACAGGTTGACCAGTCAACTAGGTTTCATGCAGAATAAATAGTGAGTTTATTGAATCATAAACTTACAAAAAAAACTTTTTCCCCCCACTGTGCCAGTTATGTAGCAAACTAAACAGATTTATGTATTCAAACACCGGCTTTACATGATCTTTGGCCAAACTTCCTTATTTCTTCATTCTTCACCTGGCAGTCTGATTAAAATCTAACTAAAACCCGTCACTTCACCCTGGGCAGCTCTGTCCACTAAAGAAGGACGTCATGTGCGATGGCACAGCTGTGTAAACACAGGTGAGAGGTCATCATAACAGGGTGTGTGTTCGCTGAGCGGGCGACGGGCGATGCCAACCCCGTCAGTGCCATTCCCACCACAGGGACCTGCAGCCTGGCACGCCGCATAAAGAGCCTTTTCTCCATAGCTGCTCACTCCTGGTGCTGGAGTTTTTTAACGAGCATGGAATTTGGACGTGAGCTTGAAGTGTTCATGAGTAGGTTTCTCAAAAGGCCAGTATGAGGTGATGAGCTCAAGCCACTTCCTCAGCGATTGTTTATTCTCAGAGTCCAAAGGTTCAGTCAGGAAAACTGCATGTTTTAACACTGACACAATGCGAATGGTTTTAATTCACAGACTCACTGATCTGTGAAACATAACGCTGTATTCCAATAGATTAGTGTTCAGTTAGAGATTATTATTATTATTATTATTATTATTATTGTTGTTGTTGTTGTTGTTGTTGTTGTTGTTGTTATTATTATTATTATTATTATTATTATTATTTTTATGTTTATTCAAAAGTGTTTATTTTGTTTATTTGGAAGTGCCTTTTTTAACAATCATGAAATAAATAGGAAACTGGACAAAAACAAGAAGGTTTAGTTTAAGGCAAAAAATGCCCAGCAATAACAGCAGTATTAGTCAGGATATGTATGTTTGAACCTGCACGGAAATTAAACTAAACCTTATAAAGATTTTATTTTGTTTCTTGGGTGTCACAACGTGACAGAGATGGATGCAAGTGCAGGCTGTTTATTGGATTCCAGGTAGAATGAGGGAAGACACACATGACAAGCTGGAAGCTTTGCAGCAAAACGCTTCAATACGACTTCATAAAGCTAAAACTGAAAAGAAATGTCAGGTGTATATAATAAGTATAATAAGTAAGGCAATGAGCTAATGGTGGTGGCTGCTGGGAAATAGAGTCCTGCACGGCCATGTTGTGAGGCTGTGATGTGTTCTTGGTGTAGCTGGTGCTGATGCAGAGTTTAGGCCTCACATACAGTATCTATCATGTAGTGTGTGAGCATGCTTCATTTGTTTCATCGAGAACAACCCGAGCTGGCATTCATTACCCATCGACAGCCCGTTACGAACTCCACAACCCCACACAACCAATTTAACCGAAACAAAAAATCCTGAGTGCAGCCCGAGTCACACAGCTCCACCCAAGCGCTGCAGGATTCATATTCTTTAAACCTGATGTTTACGGTTATGAAAATAGAAATCATGCAGTTGAGATGCATTTGGGGCGAGTGTGCGCATAAAAACCGAGCTGTGGAGCAAATGGAGAAAAATGACAGGGGAGACAAAGTGAGGAAAAATGAAGATGGCAGAGTGGACGGTGCTTTTCTTCGGGGATTTGAAATCATTCTCGGGGGGTGGGGGTGGGGGGGGGAATAAAAGAAGGAAGGAGGAGTCCTCTCATTCCTGCTGAGCTCCACCAAAGAGCTGAAAAGAGTGAGAGGTGCAGCCATTTTTTTTTTTTATTCCCCTCTCTTCTTCTGTTTTTTTTTTTTTTTTTTGCAAGGTTGGATTTCACTCCCGTAATTTTCTCATCACTCAGCCACGCAGCCACCTGTCTCTTCCCAAGATTCCCTTCCTTTGTCTCTTAAATAATAAGCCTGCATCCGCATGCCAAATGGAGAGTGAGAGGGAAATGACCAGAGAGAGAAAGAGAGAGAGAGAGAGAGAGAGGAAGATGGAAGGTGTGCAAAAGAAAATGAAAAAGACTTTTTATTTCAGCGTTCTCCACGATCCATCCACCATCTCCTGTGCGCAAGGAGCCATTTTGTGGTCTGCTTCATTACAGCGATTTTTATTCAGTGGTGCTGCAAGGTGATGAGGCGGTGCGCCAATCACCCCGAAGTCAGCTGCATTATGAGCTAGAGGCAAAAGTGTGTGTGTGTTGGTTGGGAGGGGGGCAAAAAGGAGGATGGGCCGGAGGACAAGGGGCAGGTTGGGAGAGGGGGTATCAGAATTATACAGAAAGACCCCAGGGTTAGAGGCCAGAGCTCAAGTTCATCACCGCAGACAATGTAAAGCTCTTCAGAAAGCAATCAGAAAGAGACAGGAGTGTTGTCTAGGGCCTCAGTCATGTGTCATAGTGCAGTGATGGTCACATGCCTTTTTTCCATTTATTTCTCTCACTCCGATCGACATCAACAAAGATCAATGAATAATCATGACCGTCATGAACAGCTCGGCTCAATCCGGGTTCCAAGGAAGGACCCTTTAATGACTCTTTAACACGAATCTTCAATTATCTAATGAACTATTAAGAGTGTGAGACCATTCGAATTTTGTGAATAGACACAAAACTAAGTATAGACACTCTAGAGGTTAGGATCCACGGAAACATTTACAATTTAATTTAAGGCCCTTATTTTCAGGGCCCTTTAAATGTTCTTCTGGTTCGTTTGTCAGAAAGAATTTCAAGTAGAAACTGTCTATGATGCTAAAAGCCTGGTACTCTTTTATTTTGAGATATTCATGAGGTTTCTGAAAAGAAAAATTTGTCCAGTCATACATTGATGGATATGTAAAGACATTGGAATCATGTACGTGTTTCTAGTTTTACAGGACACAAAAAAAGTGTTTTTTGTTGATGTTATTGTTGTTGTTGATGTTACCCATGTAGAAATCCTCTAAGAAGCTAAGAACCACCGATGGGAAGCAGTTTGATAGTTCAGAGCTGGTTCCACTAGCAAGCCTTCTCAGGGTGGAAATATTGTTTCTGTTAAACCATGTGTTGTCATAAGTGTATTTGTTCACAATCTTGCCTATATACTACATATATTACAGAAGGATTCCAATAGGGGGCGTACTAGAGAATTCAATCCGACAGTTTTGCATGAACATGGCGACACTCGAGCAGCTTAGTTTCCATGTCGACATTTGAGACAGTATTTACCTCCTGCCAACAGTTCTTTTTCATTTCATTACATCACTGTATGCGTCTGTGTACCTCTCGATTTTCTGAGCCACGCTAGCACCAAAAATATAACAACAACCAAGGACCAACAACGCTTGTGTTTTTAAAAGCGTACACTAGCATCTGAACACTTCTGGTGCAGCAAGGAGTAATGTAACTAGCTAAGACATTTTTGAAAGTTGGCTATGTTGGTCATGGTAAACCCACCCCCAACCCCTGAAATAAGTGATTAATGGCTGTAGCCCAGTAGACACCTGGCTGAGAGACACTTCTCTGGTTACAAAACTTGAAGAATTGGTCAAAGAACCGGTCGTGGAAGTGCATTGGTGGAAAGGGGTGAGATTATATTTTGGGATTTTGAAGAAAGGCTAAAAAAAGAGCATGTTAAGGTTGGGGAAATATGCACACTTTGGGTTTCAGAAAAGGTTCTAAGTAGAAGTCTATTAGGAAGCGATTGTTTATTTATTCAGCAAACTTCCAGGAGACCAAGGTATTTTTGGAAGTTTGTAAAAAAAAATCCTAGTCTCTCAACCTGGACACTTAGGAATCCTGAATACTTTTCAGGATTAGGTATTTTGTAGATACCTAAGGTTGCACCTAGTCTGAAATGGTTCTAAGTTAAAACCTTCTAGGAAGCAAAGGACCTTTAAATATCCAATAAATCATTCATACTTTTACGATAAGTATTGCTTCAAGGTCTTGTTCCAGGTTTGTTTTCTCTATCAGAAAGATTTAAAGTTATTTAATGGAAATATACTTTTTTAAAAGTGAATGCTTCTAAAGTGTACCATATAACAAATAGGTATAATGTTAAGATAAAAAATTCTAAATAATTTGGATTTTCTACACAAACTTTTAGAAAAAAAATGGCTTTTGATTAACAATTAAGGACTCTTTTTTTTAAATGTCTTTTTTTTTAGTAAAATAAAATAAACTGAGAAAATTTCTAAAGAAAAGAAATAATAATAATTAAAAAAAATTATGATTTATCTGTAATTTGAACATCAGACATAAAAAGTAAAAAGTAATTGTCCTAATGAAGAGGCAATTCCAGTCTCAACCAAATTATATCTGTATTTTTTAAAATTAATACTCAATATTTTATCAATGTTATATATATTTAATATGCTCTTTGCATTATTTTAGAAGGGAAAAAATGTATCCGTCTGCATTCGTTCCGCCGCCTGGCTTTGATGAGAACTTCGAATGTGAATTACAAAAGTGCTCCAAGAAGAAAATGAGTAATAATTTAGTAATAAAAATATGAATAATATATAATAATAATGGTGTTGAAGAAGAAAGTCCTGAGAAGGCAGGAATGAGAGAAGAAATGAGGGCGCGAATACTTCTATTGTATGTAGATAAGTACAAAAATGTGATGGTTATGTTTGTGTGCTGGAACCTGAACCTTAAACGATGCAGTTTATGGTCATGAGGCGGCTAATTAATGATGAGCGTTAACCCTAAATTCCCGCTCGCTCTTCCACTGACAGTTAATATACGGCATTGTGGATGTAGCCGGCAGTGCTCGTGTAAAGGATTCAGCATGTAGCACAAAATTTGCTACAGCGTAAAATGCATTTGTCTTTAAAATGTATTTGAAATTAATTGTAATAGCCTAAAAATGTGAAAACTGAGATAAATTTGCCTGGATTTGTGTTAGCTTTGTTAGCTGATTAGCATCCTGCACTAACTCTACTCACCAGAGGCATGGCTATACATATACAATTAGTCCATCTAATAAAACTGTATACATCTCAAAATGGTTAAACACACAACAAAAAAACATGCTAGTTGTTTGTTTGATTGCACGTTGCATGCTCAGATTAATATTGAACAATTATTAAATTACCATGAGCAGATTAGCAGCATATGCTAATGCCCAGTTTCCACTTTTACAATTTTTGCCTTTACAGTTGCAATATTGTACAGTAGCTGGCTGTGGCTCTGACATCATTAGCTATAGCGCAGTTGTGAAGAGCTTAGTAATAGCTAAGGTGAAATATTTGTAAAGGTCCTGTAAGTATGTGGATTATGATGTTTACTTAAAAATAGTTCTAGATGACTTATCGATCTCTATAAGAACCAGTGATGTGATTTTTTTTGTCACAACCCTCGTGCCCTGCTGTCATGTAACACGCCACACGCTACGAGAGCTGCTATAGCAATTTGTAGTATGTCGGCTGTTGTACCATAGCTTACCATAGCTCTGTCATAGCCCTGCCCGAGGTTTCTGTGAAGGTCACTAATGGCCATGAATAGGTCTACAGAAACACATGGTGGACCTATGACAGACCAAAAAAGTCATAGCGCCACCAGGAATATTTTGAGCAAAAACTTTGTAGCCCGTGTCGGAAAGCTACGAATCATCTTGATATAAGCCACGACCTTTAGGCCTGAAACATGGTTGACGCAAGTACAGTACGTGAACACAAATGACAACAGCCAGCACCTCTGTGTGAAACGTAAGCTGTTAAGTACCTGTGGAGGTGATCAAGCTCAGTCCACAAGGTAACGATATAAGGTACTGAAAGATCAGGAGTTTGCAAATTTAGGGAAGCTAACCCAAGAAAAAGATAAGCTTACGTCACATCGGGACTTCTCAGGTGACACACTAATGAACACAACAACACATGTACAGTAACTGACCTTGCGTACGTCAAAGCAGATGCGTTCACCTACTTGGGTGAACCATGTTTTACTCATCATGGCCCATCATGCACTTGTGACTCATTGTGAAAGTCAGAACTACGTGTTAATGTACAAGTTAAAAAGACCTCCAGTGACATCAGCAATTGATTAGATAATATAATAGAGGGTCAAGCAGGAACTCCAATAACTGCAGGTAGGAACTAAAGACATGAAACAGAGGGAAGGATTAATTTGCAGCACCATGTGTGGTAAACATTTGAGCCTGTTTGTCACTGTTTGTAAAGCGTCGTACCTAAAACATATAACATTGAGAAGGTCTGACCGCATTTGTTGCACAACTGCTTTGCTGTTCACTGATGTAAACGCGACTCTTTCATTCTTTCATTTTCTCTCTCTTTCTCTCTTTCTCTCTTAACCCATTTATCCCCTCTCATTAATATTAATTTGTGATGTGTGAAGTCTGACCCAAGCGTCCATTTTACCTTTTACCTGTCACTTGTTTTTTTTCATTCCTTTTGACTTTCGACATCTTGTCATTTTCCCTCTCACTCTCTCTTTCAGTCTCTCTCTCTATTACTCCTTAACCTCTTTTTTTCACACTAATAGTTCGGCAGAGGAACTGAACTGCCGAAATGATTTTTTCCCCTCAGAATCTAGCGCTTTTTAAAACTAATGTATAAAAATGTGGATTATTACGACAGTATTACGGTGATTGAACTGGGACGGTAATGTCAATAGAGTCATTTACCTGTTCTGCTCCGTGCCTTAATGGACCTGCTGAAATGGCCCAGGCTATTTCCTCCACTCCTCCAGTTTAGCAAGGTTTTAAAGTGAAAAGATTCAGGAGTTTTAGTACATAAATTTGGGACTGTGGTGATTTATTTATTTTTAATTAAAAGACACCATTGTATGTACATTAATCTTAGTTTTGCAGTTGATGGATTTTAGATTTTGAGATTTCATACATTGGTTTGTATTGAGCAATGAAGGTTTTAAAATCATGAAATTACACAATTTAGCAAAAATATATAGATATATTGGAATTTTTAAATATTAAAAGATTTTAATATTTAAGTTTTAAAAAGCTAGTTACAAACAACAGTAGAGTCAAACATTGGCCAAGTAATTAATTGGAGCCATTACAAAAAGAAAACTCTTCAAAAAGAAATCGCCAAACAAGTATAACAAAATATAATTTACTATATATACTTTTTGTTTAAAGGGAATAAAAAGCTGCATTAAATTTTCAGATTTTCATTCATTCTGGCAAATTATTTTGCTCATGCACACAGGGTTGATATGAGAAAAAGAAAAAAAAAACTTGCTACTGTATATGCTTTGTTAATAAGCGTTCTATCAGACAGTGAACAAACGCAATACGTAGCAAAACATGGCACATCTACAAAAAGGCAATCACACTTCTTCTTTCTGCCACATGATCGGTGAAGCAAACGTATCAGCTTAGCAAAATAGCACCTGCTGTTAAATAACTAAATGCATTCAATGAACATTGGGAGAATTTTTAAGGCAAATAAAAGCAGGTTTACTGTACAGTGCTGTTTCCCCAGCAGTCATGGACTTCCATGATAGCGAGCTGTTATCAACTGCTAAAGTGAAACTAAATGAAACTGGCAATGAAGGAGGCTGGTGATGCTGTAAACTTAATTTTTTAGAATAGTTTTTAATGTTTTTCATTATCTTTAACAAACTTTGTAATTCAAATTGTTTTATATGTAACAATTTGCACTATTTTCTCCTTTTTCCAGTCTGCTGCCAATATGACTCACAAAAACACAGTATTGTTTTTTTTATATTTTTCACATAACACATATATTTTTTATACTGAATTTGTGTTACCATTTATTTGGTAATGGCAAACACAACTGCAAGCCTTTTTTATCCACTGTGACAATCCTGAATCCTGTGTGGCAGGTGCGGTTATAAAAATTTTCTAAAACGTAAAAGCCAATCGTATTTCTTGCTTCTTTTTATTAAATTTTTTTTTTTCTCA
>JAQMYJ010000038.1:31219886-31236315 GCA_030014305.1 Clarias laeviceps
TACAAAAAATAATAATAAAAAATAAAAAGTATGTGGTTTTTTATATATATATATATATAACCACATACTTTTTATTATTATTTTTTGTAAAGGAAGGAGCAAGAGAAAGAAAATTAAAGCACAAAAAAGAGAGAACAAAATTAATAACTAACCAGCTGCCATATCAGTTTCAGCAAAAGTTTTACTCTCTCTCTTTCTCTTTTTCAGCATTTTGTGAAAAACATATATTTTATATACATGTATTGCAAGGGTTATTATTATTATTATTATTATTTTTTATTATTATTATTATTATTATTATTATTATTATTATTGCTGTTATATTTAATTTGATTTGGCTATATAATGCTTAAAATATTTTTTTAATTGTGTTTTTTCACAACTTTATACAATTTCATACACTTTAAAAAATAGTATTATTAGTAATAGTAGTAAAACAATAAGAATAACAATAGGAATGTTTCAATGTTTAAATCATAATAACAGCATCTATTTATTTATTCATTCATTTATTTAATTTTTTTTACATTGCCACTAATATAATTTATGTAGGGGGAAAATCTACTTTTAAAATATGAGGTTGAGTCAAATGAAAATCCTAAACAGTGCAACAAAAATGTAATTGATATGGATTGATTTTATAGCAATCATAACTGAAGATTATGTGCAATAATTTGATACATTTTTCTACAACAAAAAGTTTTTTGGGGTTTTTTTTGGGGTATTTTTTATTTTTTTTTACTCTCACTCATATTTTGTAAGGAACCTTCTGACCCGAGTGGGTTACAGGGTTCGTTTAGAAGCAGACATGCAGAGTCTCAGATCCACACTCACTTCCCCCAGAGTTTGCGAATGCTCTTGTTGTTCTTCATGTTTTCCTGCGAGACAGGGGAATGTTCTCCTGAATCCACACCAGACGACGTGGGTGATGGATCGCAAGCGCTCGGGTCTTCTGTTCTCTCTGTCTTTCCTGTGGGACGAGA
Source organism: Clarias laeviceps (assembly GCA_030014305.1). NCBI lineage: Eukaryota > Metazoa > Chordata > Actinopteri > Siluriformes > Clariidae > Clarias > Clarias laeviceps. The sequence goes on from JAQMYJ010000038.1 coordinate 31,220,870, forward strand.
TTTATAAAGTTCACCGAGTGACCTGTGTGTAATCGCAGTGAGACAATCTACAGCAGTGAATGTTATTATCCTGCATCCTGAAGGTGAGTTCACACAGAAGTGAGAGGTGTGATGCTATCAGTGAGGCTAATTCTGTAATGGAATAATTCTGAGACTGTGCCTGTTATGGAATGTTAAATGTGGTTAGTGTGTCTTTCCAGGATTTCAAGAATAGCAAAGAAATAGCTGAAATGAAATTGTGTGAAATGTGAATGAGTCTGTGCTTTTATTAAAGCATAAATTAAAGATAATAGCTGGTAACGGTACGATTGCACTCCATTAAACCTTTTAAATCACACACACACACACACATATTCCGCTGTGCCCTTAACTTAGCCTTTTTCCTTATCTAGATAAAATAAATCATCTGTCTTTATTTCAGATCAAGTGTAAATTTCATTATTCTCAATTAAAGAACCATCTGCCTAATATTGAGTAGGTCCAAAACAGCCCTGACCCATCGTGCCCTGGACTCCACTAGCCCACAAAAGACTTGAGTGGTATAACTGCCATCAAGGTATCAGTAGCAGATCCTTAAGTTGTGAGGTAGAGCCTCCATGGATCTGACTTTTTTTTGGTAGAACATCCCACGATGCCCAATTGGATTGAGATCTGGCGAATCTGGAGGCCGAGTCGATACCTCAAACTCGTTGTTGCGTTTCGCAAACTATTCTTGAACCATATTTGCAATGCGTCTGCTGACAGAAGCCACTGCTATCAAAGAACATCGTTTCCAAGTAGGTGTGTAACTTGGTCAGCTACAATGTTTAGATCAGTGGTAATTATCAAAGTAACGTCCACATGAATGGCAGAACCCAAGGATTCCTGGCACAACACTTTCCAGAGCATCACACTGCCTCTGCCGCCTCGCCTTCCCCCCATAGTGCATCCTGGTGCCGTTTCGTCCGCAGCTAAGCGACACACACACCCGGTCATTCATATGATGTAATGGAAAATATGATTCATCAGACCACCTTTTTTCATTACTCTGTGGTACTGTGATGCACTGCATGTTCTGACTCCTTTGTATCAGAACCAGCGTTCAACTTTTCATCAGCTGGAATTGGACCAGACAGACTAGTCTTATTTCCACACACACACACATCAATGAGCTTTAGCTGCATATGACCCTGTTGAAGGTTCATTAACTGTCTCTTCTTGGAGGACTTTTGGAAGGTTCTAACCACTGTATATCAGCCCACAAGACCTGCTGTTCCTGTTGAGACCTGCTGTCATGATCACATGTGAGTAGCTACAGTATAAGCAGTCATTCTTGTACCAGTTTCTCTTTTTTTTCCTCGTTTGTTAAGGTTAAAGGTATTCTTTACCTTATCCTTTATAGAGCACTGACACTGGAGGCTCCTCCCATAAATGCTAAATAAACAAATCTCCGTATCAAAGTGTCCTCAAGTTTTTTAATCTTTTAATGTTTACTGTATGCACATTTATTACCATAGAAACAATAGCATTGATAACAAACACCTTCCAACCAATCAGCTTCCAGAAAACTTCACTATGGTTAAAAGGATATTTAATGCATAATTCAGGGCAAGATTTAATAGAAATTTTGGAAAAGAACACACCGGGTCGTCTAAGTAAAGCGGAAGAAAAAACTACACCTGATAGCCTGCGGTTTCCGGAGAAAATGCTGAACTTTGATGTGCAAGCATCTGGGCTGAGTTAACACTAAAAAGTAGCTGAAGCCAGAGGTCCGGTTCCCCAGACGGAGAAAGAAAAGGAGTGAGAGTAAGAAACAACTCGGGCTTCACATAAAAGCCCAAACTACACCATCTGATCAAAGACAAACGTAAATCTTGGTGTGGAGCAACAAGTGGCTTTCATTTACTCAGGAAAGGAAAGGGGAGGCGATGGAGAGGAGAGGAAAAGGAGAAGGAGAGGGTAGAGAGGGAACAGAGGTGAAGAGGGGACGAGAGAAGAGAAGAAAAGAGAGGAGATGGATTTTCCTTCAGCTTTCTTACTTTCAATCTTTCTTTCTTTCCCATATCAACTCATTTCAAGTTGGTATGGGAAAGAAATCTATCTATCTATCTATCTATCTATCTATCTATCTATCTATCTATCTATCTATGCTTATCTTCCTCCTTCGTTTCTTCATATATCCGTGCATTCTCTCTGCACCTCGCCCCCTGGGGTTGCCATGACATATTAATTAAAAAAGCATCATTTAGACCCTGGATAGACAACACATGATCCATAAGAGTAATCTATAATAAGCTTATACTCTGGTTAACGTCTCCGTCCTGGCTGTCTTCCAGACATCTCGGCTCGGAGCCATCACTTTTATCACCGTCCATCAGGATGCATTTCCCATTCTCTGGTTTGGATGGAGATCCCTGTTTGTGGTAGAAAAGAGAAGATCGACAGTTATAAAGTGAAGGAGTTTATCTGATGGCACTGACATTATGCTCAGAGTCAGACGTGAATTCATCTGATAGTTGAACTGAGTTTAAAAGCAAATCAGTACCTCATCTGAGCCAGCAGGATCTACAGGAGTCTCGGTTCGATTCTACAGGATTGACACAAGATTGGATTTTAATTAGAGTAGGAGTGAAAGAGGTAATTAAAGCTATTCACTAATTAAACAAGCAACATAATTTCAAGAATTTCAATATTCTCCCTAAGATATTAAAGCTTAAGTTTTCACAATATACCATAAGCTGATTCTGACAACAACATGAACAGTTCAATCAGGTATGAGTGCAAAAAAGGAGGGATTTCACAACTCTGAACGCTGGACTCAACGCTGGATATCCAAAAAAGATTTATATTAACTTTAGCTTTGCTGTGTTTAACCTAATTGTAATCCAGGGTGTGATGAACACTATGTAATACCTTTCTACACATTTCCCAATAATTATGTACCTGTAGAAAATACAGCACTTGGGGACAAACTGTTACAGGGAAATAATCCATGCTGGACTGGTGTGACGTGGCCTGACACAAAGTGTCCTGAAGTATTTTATTCATCTTATATAGTACCATGTCAAAATGATTTAAGAATGCCATCATAATATTTTTAAAAATGTGTATATGAGAATGATGTGAAGTGAAAACTTTTATTAATTTATACACCAATCAACCAATCAATCAATTGCATAATTAATAAATAAAATAATGAATAAGCCAATTGCAAATTGTATATCAATTGATCTAATTATTTATTATTTAATTTTTTATATTTATTTATAATTTTTTTAACATAACCTCCTAATTAAAGTTTTTTGGAAATTAATTACTCCCCTCTCAAAAGAAATTTGTACTATAAAACATTTTGTTACAAAAAATTTAATAACCAGAGTTTCTCTCACAAACCTCTCACTTTAATTTTTTTTCTTAATATGAATAAGGGTATTATTATTATTATTATTATTATTATTATTATTATTATTATTATTATTACTACTGTTGGTGTTGTTTATAATAATAATAATAATAATAATAATAATAATAATAATAATACACATTATATAGTGTATTATAAAGTACACTCTATCCCAATTTTTTTTTTCTGATTGTATTTTGAGTTTAATTGTGTTCTTCTACTGCAATTTTTCTTTTATTGTAGTCAATTCTGTCTTTTTATTTTATTATATTGTTCTATTCTAGGTCACGGACAGTATTATAAGCATTTCACTGGATATCATACTGTGTATGGCTGTGTATGTGACAAATAATAAAACAAAAAACAAATAATAATAATAATAATAATAATAATAATAATAACAGCAAACACTGCCTGACATATTATAACAAAACCACCAAAAAAATAAATAAAAAGGTCCTCAGTCCTGAAAATGAACAAGAAATAAAATAATCACCTTCTTCTAAATCTGTAATTAGCAGCTGAACTATAGTCAGATAGCTTGTTTAAGGAAATAACACTGAGGTATAAAGTGTCCACCCTCAAGTCTGTACGGAGACGGTGGATTGGGACGGGACATACAGTAAAACATATTTTCCTTTAAATCTATGTTTTATTTTTGGTTTTGGTTTTACAGAAAACATGGAGCAACTTTTATCTTTCATATAAATAACCCCCATTTCACCTTTTCCAGTATGATTTGTTGTGAATAAAAAGACAAACCTTTTGGGTTGATTCACTTTTCAGATCTTCTTGGCTGCTGGACAGATTTCTCGTCTGTAAACTAGACAAAAAGCAAATGATAGAGTAGATAAAAAACAATGTCTTTCTTTAGTGAAATATTTTGTACTTTAATATTCGACGTGTAATAGGATAGACAGACATTGTGATACCTGCTTTCTGTTTCCTTCTGATCAGTTTTTTTGCATATAAGAAGCGGAGATGATTCACCAGACAGCATCTTAAAAAGTGAGATGAATAAGCATTAGCGGCGTGAACATGACGGCAGAAAATTACGCATGAAGCATGTCAAATACAGAGTTTACCTCCGAGTGAGCTTTAATGGTGAGATCTTTCGTCTTCACTGCTGCACTTTGCTCTTCATCCTCACTGCTGACTTGTGCTGTGGATGTCTCTGTGGAGGATTATTTATTTTTTATTTATTTAATGCAATTATAAAAATCATATATTGTAGGAGTTGTTATCTTTTGACACCTATTAATACACAAAGTATTGGACTTATGAATTTACATAATGCAGAATAAGTCCTGAATTAAAGTGTATCATTTTGTTTGTTTGTTTGTTTGTTTTCCACTGTGCTTGTGTAGGAATCTCCTGTGTAAAGCCAATGATCTTCTTCTTCTTCTTCTGAAGCCCTTCCTTTGTTGGCTAGTAGGATTTGTGCTTTGGGCCGAAACATGATTTTTTTTTTCTTCTTTATTTCCCATCAGATTAGTATCTGGGGAACAATCCTTAATATAATTCCTTCTAACTTGACCAACTCCTGAGTCCCAGATAAAGACCAGCAACTCCACAGAATGATGCTTCCACCACAATGTCTTAACATGGGTTTGGTGCTCTTTAGGTGATGAGCTGTTTTGTTATTGTACCAAACACACACATATGTATCTACTTTCCTTTAATTAAACCATTATGCCTGATGGTTTGGGATGATTGAGTGTATGATGTGATTAGATTTTGGTGTTAGTCGCTTGGTGTAAGATCGCTCAGTAGACTCACGTTGTAATAAAGCCTTGCCGTCTCTGAATTGTCTGCAATGGCTCAGGAGAAGTGAAAGCTCCTCTATACGACGATCCTGCACAAAAAAACATAAAAAAGCAATTAAGTAAGTGAATAAATATTACAGTAAAGACAATATGACCGAGGCCATGTACACATGGGTTCTTTTAAAAACTGAAATTTTCCTCTGCGGTTTTGGTCTTGTGTCTACATGCAAAAGTAGTTTTGGTCGTTGGAAACGGATTATTTGGAAAACTCTGTCCAAAGTGAAGGTTTTCCCAAACTCCATTTTCGGTGGTGTTGTTTTAACACGGGGAAACAGAGAGTTCGGCTAGTTGTAACGTCACCTTGTGTGCCGATGTCATTGTTTCTGTGCTAGTCTCCTTGATTTGACTTCAGCTTTGTTTATGAGGATATTTGTGCAATGGCGGACTTACGTACAGTAAAAGAGTGACTGTGTTAACGTTGCTTACTGAACTTTTTACATACGTGTACATACACGCGCAGTTACTTACACATTACATTAATGAGCAGAGGTGCCTGAATGTACTACTAAGCTCACTGCTGCTAAATACAAAACGCAGATGACACACAGACCCCCTCAATGGTTTTGGATGAGACACGGTCAGACTTCTACAAAGCGGTGATGATGTTTTGTCTAGACTTCTGATTGGCCCCCAGTTGATTAGCGACGCTCCTAATAGCACTTAACAGGGTGTTTTGCGTTTTTCATGTGGACAGAATTATTTCAATATGGACAGAATTATTTAAATAAAAGAAGTAGAAAAATCTCCATTTTTAAAAATACCTGGCTACATGTGGACATGGCCTGATATACAGTACAGCTTGTTTTTTCTTCGCACATATGTACAGTACTGTAGATAGCCTTTGTATTATACAGTATTTTTAGTACATCGACAGAAAAAAAAATTGTGCTTTGGACACAAGAAAAAACATTCCCATGTCAAAATGAACTTAAAGACAAATCCATATAGAAACAGTGATTTGTCCAAATAACCCATAAAGAATCATCAAAGAACCCATATTTTCTGAGAGTATGGATCGTGTTAAGGAAATCTGAAGCACCCTGTGTTTTCCTCTCAACACATTCCCAGCAATGGAATGTATCCGAGCACTTTATGAGGATTATGCAATTCTTTATGTGTAAATATCTCATGCTGGCTGAGTCTACAGACGAGAACAGGAGGTCCTGTGTGTGCTTAAAGTGGTGTTCGGTAACTCTTCCACATGTTAGGATGAGGTGGTGTGAGGGAAGCAAATTTAAACTTGAAATATCTGATGTGAAGACTTGGAATATTCTTTTTTTTTTTTTTTAATGGTTAATGGTTCTTACTTTCTAAACAGGTCTCACTTGAATCCAGTCATAAAAGTGGAACCATCTGTTGTGGAGTTTTAAATATGCTAGGTGGAACTGTTAATAGTCCTATTGTTAACCAGGCGACTGAGTGCTTCCATATGAAAAAGAAGCTCCAAGAAGACCTCATGAAAAAGGAGTAAAGGAGTAAAACCAGTAAAAAGTTAAAACCAACCTAAACAATGGATTATAAATAGCTATTTTTATTTCTTTACAACAAAGCACCAGGTCAGTTTAGCTGATCTTTCTTGACAGGTGACAATGTCTATGGTCTGGGTGAAAAAAAAAAAGTATAACCCAGTGGTTCTTTATCGTTTTTTTTTTTTTTTTTTTTTTTTAAGTTGGATTGGATAATTAAAGACTCAGGGCTTCCAAAAAGGAGTTATATATAAATAAATTAGACGTTTCACCGTACACTGATTCAGTTTAAAGATATACTCTAATAAAACTGTGTTCTTCAATGAAAATTATGGGTCCTTGATGTCAAATTAGATCTGCATAGAGCAATTTGTAAAAGTAAAACACTTAAATCTGAGCATAAAACGTGCCAGTTGCCCATGTACAGTAGGACCCTGGTTTTAGAAGCCAAGAAAGCTGGCTTGACATTCTTTAACTTTCCTCCATGAATGGAAAAACTATCTGGACCATCATACATTTCTAACAATTCATGTTTTTGTTTGTTTGTTTGTTTGTTTGTTTGTAATTCCAATGCCAGGAATTTTCTTTTACCTTTTCATCATTGGCTGCAATTAATAATTCCATTCCAGCTTTTAATTTTAGAAGCTCTTGATCTGCAGAGAAAGAAAGGAAACAGACATGTTTATCACATACTACATTAAAAGACTCATGCAGCATGAATGGGAAAACGTGATAAATTAGTTTTTTTTACTGCATTTCATTAGAAACATGCGTCTTGTTTTCAAGAGATGCTCATTGTTTTAACATGCAAATGACAAGTGCAGGAAAAGCAAAGTGATGCTGTGAAAAGTTTGGATTGGCTTTAGGGACCTTAAGGATTTTTTCCTCTTTTTTTGCCCCCACATTCCTCTCCTTATTGCCATGGTAAATAATTAATCCGAGATGTTTCTTCTTACTGCTGTCCATTTATGGATTTATATCATTCGTGTTTTCTTGTGTTGTGTTTGAGATTATGAACATGAGAATTTAAATGTAACTGCACTCATGAGCCTTTGAAATAATTATAATTGTATTGCTTACACCAGTTCAGAAGGTAGTCTGAGGTACAGGAATGTGCGGGTGGGGGGTGGGGGGGGGGATGGTGATCATTCCTGAAGCCAAAGCAATTCTGATCAGTTTATAAATTTCCACAGACCAATTCTTCTTAGTGCAGGAGAAATTGTGACCAAGCCTGTCTGTTCTCTGAGGGAATCCTGACAAATCCTGCATGGACACAAGGGAACTCTAACCAACCTTGTCCCCTTCCAAATGGCTTCTGACCAGTCTGGTCTGATCTTAAACACAAAATCTGACCCATCTTGCCAAAAGAAATTCTTCCAGGTTTTGCCATAATATTAAAGAAATTCTGAAGGAATTCTGCCTGACCTGAAATGAATCTTGACCAATACTGCATAATCTTGAAGGAATTTTGACCAGACTTTCCCCCTTTCAAAGGAATTCTGATCAAATATGTCCGATCTAAAAAAAAAATAATGACCAATTCTGAAGAATCCTGCCTGATCTCAAATTAATTCTGATCAATCATGCCAAACCTTGAAGGAATTTTGTCCAGTCTCCTCCCCCTTTAAAAGAATTTTGACCGGTCCACTCCAAAGGAATTCTGGCCAATTATTAGTCATCATTAGTCAGATTCCTGTCTGACCTCAAAAAAATATTGACCAATACTGTGTAATCTTGAATGAATGTTGACCAGTCCTGTCCCCTTCCAAAGGAATCATGACAAATCCTCCCTGGAATTTTGACCACAATCTTAAAGGAATTCTGGCCGATTCCGCCCACTTTTAAAAGAATTTTGAAAAAGTAAACATATTTTCACCAACACTTTTTCCCCTCAAAGAATTCTAATCATGTCTCTTTGCTCTCCAAAAGAATTCTGACTAATCCTATCCACTCCAAAGGCCATTCTTGACCAACACTGCCTGCCACAAAAGGGTTTCGATCCACTTCTGCTATATAGCCATAAGACAGTGTGATATGGGATACAGTATGTTGTAACCAGAGGGAGTAAAAATACTATTAGTTCCTAATATTAATTCTGTGAGGCTCATAAGAAGGAATGCATTTGCTAAAACACATGCCTTCTAATTTTAATTCCATCATGTATAAAAAAGGAAGAGCAGCATCAGTGGAAAGAACTGTCTTTTAAGCTGCAGTGCTGCATGTGTGTGATAGTAATCAGATATACTAAACAGCTTACGTTTGGTGTTGAGCCGCCTCCTGTATAACTCCTCTAATGATGAGAGCAGGATGAAAAGCATACAGAACCGATGTTAGACACCACACACAACATTACTGTAGACACCATGCAAACACTTGTTATATACAGTACAAGCAAACATTAAGCGAACAGCTTTACACATTATAAGTGTAGAAGTGCAGTATTCTTCTAATGACACCTGCATACTGTAAGCCCTTCTTGTCAATTGACCTACATATAGATTTACGAGCACTAATTCCAACAGGAGTATGCTTTACAACATTAGGTAAAGAATACTCTAATTCCAACACTTACACTTGTGGTTAATTCCTTAACCACAGTCATGTTTGTAGACAATAGGGGGTTTTGGTTCAGGTAGATTTCCTACTTCTTGGTTCATCAGTACTAACCAATAAACCAGTTTAAAAGCCTCTATTCTGTAACGGTCAATCAGGAAAAAAATGAAGCAATGTACATAGACTAACCTCTGTCTGAATTGTCAATGGACACTGGGGATCTGGATACCAACTGGGCCTGAAGGTTCTCGATCTCTGCATTCTTACACTGCAGGAGCTGCTGAAGGCCTGAGATTTCTGCCTGGAAATTAGGTTTTTATTCACATCATCCTGTACGTCCACAAAACTACTGAAATTATTAAAAATTTAATAATGGATAATTATCTGTGAAACACCAATCAGGTCAAAAGGTTAAACTGAAGTTGTTTAATTGGCAAAGAACATAGTTAAATCAGCGTTTCCCAAACTGGTCTTTGGTCAGCCGGATGTCTTCACATCTCCTGATCATTTTCCTGATGGATTTATGTATTTACAGCTCAGTTGTGCAAAGAGACATTAGTAGATATGAAGGGAACTTCAGTTCTGACAAAATATTGACAAATTTACCACATCTTTTCTTCTTTAAAAACTCTGCATCCAGGTCATCATGTCAAATTAGGTTATTTTCAAACCACAAGAACAAATCAAATAGAAAAGATTTATAAAATTTAAAAAACAGCCTAGTTTGGGAGCTTGGGGTTGTTTTATCCAACACACATATTAGTGCCTGAACATTGTTTTTGACTGTTCCAGTGACTGATATTTTCCACTCCAGAGTCCAGGGACGAACTTCCACCGCTCTGATGTTTGGCATTAGATTCTGACCTTAAGCGTAAGTTCAGTTTCTTTCTGATTTAGCTCCAGATGAACAGATTCTATGCCAGTCTCGTGTCCAGAGGCAGTTTGGAATCCAGTAATGATTGTTCCAAAAGATGGCAAGTGGTGTCCACATGTTTGCCTTCACTTACATGTTTTCATTCTTGCAGCAGTTGACCTACAGTATTGTTGCTTTTGCACATTTCCAATTCTCACAAACAGCACGTTGTACCACAGCAGCTGTATCAGCTAAGAAACGTAATGAACAGATTGCTGCAGAACATCCTATTTTACTGCTGAGATTTTTTTTTTCTTTAGAAATTACATTAATTATAAGGCAGGTATAAGAAGACTGTGAAAAGAAGACAAAGAAGGAACGTCTCAAGACTTGAGAGAAATGGAGAAGGAAGGAGGAGTATGGAACTGAGGTGGTGAAGTAAGAAGAAAGGGAAAGTAAAAATAATAAAAGTAGCAGTGAAGTTTTGACATAGTAGAAGAGCTAGAAGATAGAGCAGGAGGCACTGAGGCGTTACAAGCCAAGGAGCAAGAAAAGTAAGGACCTGAAAAAGTAAGGGAATATAGGACTAGAAGTTTGGGTGAAGATGAAGTAGGTAAAAGGGGATAAAAGAAAAGAAAGGAATAAGCATGAAGAAGTGAAAAGAAATCGAGATGTATAGGATTTGGGGGAGAAGGCAGAGTTGGAAGCACAGGGTAGGTGTGTACAGTAGCTAGGTGAAGGAACAATGAGGATATGGAAGTGGGTAGGGAAGAGAAAGAGCAAGTGAAGGCACGAAAGGATAAGGAGAAAGAAGGAGTGTGGGTGATGTGGTGGAGATAATGAGAGATAATGGGAGATGTAGGCAGGAAAATGTGAATGAGCCAGAAGAGGAGGCAGGAGCGGGTGGCATTGAGCAAGTGGGAGAGTTTAGAGCAGAAAAGGTCCAGTAGGAGGAAAAAGTAAATGAGGTGGTGTGTATGATTAGTTACTGTATACACCGATCAGCCCAAACACTTGCACCATCACCAAGTGAATTGAATAACATTGATTATCGATTATGTGCCCATAAAGTGGTGACAGGATCATAGACACCCAAGGCTTATCCATGCCTACAGGGACGAATGCCAGTCTGTACAGTAGCATAAGGTACTGAAAAAAGTTAATGCTGAAGTTTGGAGGCCGGGTCGATGTACTGATGTACTGTATTCTCTTCTCAAAACCTACTTAGAACTTGGCTCATAAAAAATATGTATTTGCATTACTATAAAGTAAAGTTTATTTTTAAAAGCCATTATAACAAAGAGCACAATGGCATAAATGCATTCTAACATGTTTTAATGTGTTCATAGTTCATTGTAAAAGTCACCAAACACTTTTTCTCACTTTTTTTTTTTTTTTTTCTACACATGTTTATAATGAGGTCAATTGAACGTCAATTGTTAGGACTTGAACAGAAGTGAGAGTAAGTAGAGATGTAGAACAATGAGGTGGAGAGGCTTCATAGGAAGTGTGTGCTGAAAAGGGGAAGTGAGTGTGAAACTAAATCAGACCAAAGGGATGTACAGTATTTGGTGATGTGCATTTCTGTACCTTTGTAGCCTTGAGTTTTCTCTCGTACTGCGACTTTTCATCCTCAAGTTCTTCGACTTTATTTTTGAGCAACCTCAGTTCCTGGAGCAAGCTCTGCGCAGAAAAAAGAATAATATTTAAGTACAGAGTTACATTGATTCCATGCTGAAGTGATTGTTTAAAAGGTTTTAGATAACACAAAAACAAACAAACAAAACAAAAATATATTTTTTATTTCTTTTATATAATTGTGCTCATACATTTTGTACATTTTAATGAAGTAATTAATTAAGTATGTAAAGTATTGCATGTACAATATAATGATGTTACTTTATAATGTCGTTATATACTTATATACAGTATGAATGAATAGACTTAAATATAGTATATATTTTAATAGGCAGTGGTGGCTCATTCGGTTTAGGCTCTGAGTTACTTAATCAGAAGTTTGGGAATTCATGCCCCAGCACCGCCAAGCTGCCAGTGTTGAGTCCTTGAGCTTCCTAACTGGGATATGCAAAAAATATATATAATAATTTCACTGTGTTGTAAGGAACATGTGACAAATAATTTAATAATAATTATTAGTATAAATGCATAAATAATTGTTAAAAATAGGCTTATTTACCAATTTCTGCTTATTTTAAATACATTTTGTAAATAAATAAATAAATAAATGTTTTTTCATAGTTCACACCACTTTTCAATCCTACAGTAAATACTGTAGTTTGTTCACATGTCAATAATCTTCTTGTAAGATAAAAAAAAATGAATATTAAAAGAATACAGTCCTTTTGGTCTTGTGTATAAATTAGAGCTAAATTAAAGTGTTTGTTTGTTTGTTTGTTTGTTGTTTAATCAGTCACACATTCTAAAAACCATTTAGCTATTAAATTAAAAATACTTCCATGCATGTAGTGTGTTAGCTATTTCCTGAGCCCACAGACCCAACAAACATTAGCCCAAACGTAAAACCCACAACACACGTTAAGACATTGCATCAAGCACGAATCACTGAGCACAACGTGAATACTCTTATTCCAAACAGTATGTAATCACGTAGCAAAGGGCAGGTTTGCAGGCAGGTTTCAGGTTTTAGGTCAAAGTCGAGCTGGCAGAACTCAAGCTTTCCAAATCACTCAGACGCATTCAGTGCCTACACTTTCTCTCCCACAGTGACCGAGCTCCTCAGCACCTAAAACTCCAGAGCTCTGCTCCTCCACACTCATTTCCTCAGCGCCGGCTGGTTCACTCATTAAAGCATCAGTATCGGTGTTTCCATCCTCCTGGATCTCTGCGGCTTTTTTCTCCTGGATCCTACAAGAGAGCTCTTGCTGAATCCTGCACATCTGCTCCTGGAGCTCGCTAATCAGATTCACTACGCTCTGACAGAGGAGAAGAACCGGATAGAAAAGCAAGTGTAATCGTAATGCTAAAAGCAAAACAGGCAGAAATTAAACTCGGAACACATGTGCAAGTACAAAACACAGTATTGTGAAGTGGTTTACGAGAGCCACCTTTTAAACTTTTCCACAATTTGTAGTGGGAACTGAGATCTTATAAAGTAAATATACACAGTCAGCCATAGCATTAACACCATATAACATTAACACAATAAAATTGATTATCAGTTATATACCAGTAAACTAGTAACAGGATCATGGGCACCCTAGTCTCACCCATGCCCATGGGGACCAAAAGCCAATGCTGCAGAAATTACAGAAAAATATAAATGCTGGCCATGACTGGAAAGTATCAGAACACCCAGTGCACCTCAGGACACAAAGAGCCTCCAAACTCCCCAGACCCCAATCCACTCCAGTACTCATGGGATGCATTGGACAAACAAGTCCGATTCACAACACCTCCAGCGATCATGTGGAGTCATGCCCCAAAGGAGCCAGAGCTGCCCTAAGGGAACAAGGGGAACTTACACAATGTACAATGCACAGGTGAGTGGAGAAAGCAATATGGTTTGCAACAATATTCACAAATATAAGCTCTAAAATTCGGCGTGAAGGATGGTGCAATGGTGCAATGCTGCTTCACAACTCCTTATGCAATCCTAGGGTTAGTCTGAATGTGAGACATCCTATGTCTGAATGTATTCATTCGGTAAAAAAAAAAAAAAAAACATTGACCCTAGTAACATTTACGGATCACTTTCAACCCAGAACAAATCTGAAAACCCATGGAGTAACATTTATGGATAAGAAAATACTGAGAAAATGACATGATACTGACTGTAGACACATAGTGGGCACATAATCACGACAGTCTAGGAGATAAAAAAATAAATAAATAAAGTTGTTTTGCCAGTTTCCCCACCAATGAGCTGGTTTTTATCATGTTTAGGAGGAAAATGTGTCTTGAGCAGGAAAAAAAGGATAATTTAACAGACTGTAATGTTGAAATTATGGCTAATCGAATGGTATCCATCTCACACTCTTTCTCTCTCTCCTGCCAGTTTAAGGAAAAAGTCAAAGCGAGAAGAGAGAATTTCCTGCAGTTTTTTTTTTCTTTTCTTAAATTATCTTTTATCCACCACTGGTTGAGTGAATTGTTTTTATCAGTGTGTGCACTGCCTGTGCATGTGGGATTTTATCATCATATTTGATCTGTCAACCCTGGGTTATATTAGATATTACAGGATGTACTGCAGAAACTCGTGAGAATGGGAAATACTGCTCACATGACATGGCTTTATTGCTCACAGCTGTGGTTATGTCTGAATAAAGCAGTGAGGAACTGTTATGTAAAAGTCGGGTATGTCTAAATGTCAGAAATACATCATTTTACGAATTGATGGAGCCAGAAATGCTTCATACCCCATGCCTGGAAATGGTTTGCATGATCTCTTTGTGAGTTTCTCATGGGTTGTCGGGTTTCCTCCCACTTCCTAAAGAAACATCTTGGTAGGAATATTATCCATGCTAAATTTCCCCTAAGAGTAAAAGTGTGTTTCGATTTGGAATAGGATTCTGAAACCTTGTGCACAGTGTTCCCAGGATAGACGCCAGATCTACTTGGACCCTAATCAGGACAAAGTGCATACTAAAGAAAATGAATGAATAACAAAGGAAAAAGTATTTTTTTTTTAAAAAGGGACAAAATTGGTGTGCAATCAAAATGTCACATGATCGCAACATAAGTACTATACAGTAAATAGACAAGAGAGGACATGAGATACTGTACAGTATATAAACCATATAAAATCACAAATTTTGGAATGGAAATGGAAAGAATTGTAGATCAGTGTCTACCTAAAGCAGACCATCCATGAAAAGTCAGGGACCAGGTAAAGTGGGAATTAATCAGTGAAACAACCACGACAACAAATGCTTTGTTTAAGCAGATCTGGCTTTCTTACTTTGCTAAATTCAACAGGCTTGAACTTTTCAGGATCGTTTCATTCTGTGGTACGTTTATTAAGCCAAGAACAGAGAAAATATCACACAGCGGGAGTAAAGGTACTGCCATTGGAACGTCCTTGCAAAACGTGCCCTCCTGCCAAAATAAACAGGTCACTGAACTGATTTCTGCAAGGTAAGGACTCCCATATAGGGCGCTTTGTTTAGTGTCGGCACTCAGGATGTAAAAGGAAATGAGCCTGAAATGTAAAATTGACACGTGAACCATGATAATCAAAAACGAACAGAGTATCCAGCGCTATAATGTAATAGAGTTTAGCGTAAACAACGGTTAAGCAATGACTGGCATGTAAGGGGAGGAAGTATCATGTGATTCGGTGGCAGAAAAACATAGCAGATGAGATGGCTGACATATGATTGCTATCT
>JAQMYJ010000038.1:31241295-31253237 GCA_030014305.1 Clarias laeviceps
GCCTCTTAAAGAAGAAGTTACAGGTCTGTGAGAGCCAGAAATCTTGCTTGTTTGTAGGTGAACAAATACTTATTTTCTACCATAATTTGCAAATAAATTCTTTAAAAATCCTACAATGTGATTTTCTGGATTTTTTTTTCTTATTTTGTCTATCATAATTGAGGTTCATATATGATGAAAATTACAGGCCTCTCTCATCTTTTTAAGTAGAGGAACTTGCACAATTGGTGGCTGACTAAATACTTTTTGCCCGACTGTACATACAGCCTTTGATATAGTACAGTATATACAGAATAGATTATGGATGAAATAAGTAGTGCAAAGGCACATCATTTTAACTTATGTGTAGTAGAAAAGCTTGATAGTGTATGAGGTGTGCATTATAAGTTAAATTAAAAGTAAATGTAACAGTATTACAGTGTGATCAGTGTGATTCAGTATGGAAACAGCCACAGGGAGAAATGTTACTTCTCAGTCTCTTTGTGTGTGCACATGCTACCGGTAGTGCTTTAACGATGGGAGGAGGGTAAATAGTCCATGATTAGGGTGAGAGGTGTCTTTGATAAAGTCTTTTGAAGATGGAACAGAACCAGACCTACTGTAACACCACTCTACTTTTTTTTTTCTCGGAGCTGATGTGTAGTCGGTAGTCTGATCAGAATCGGACCAGAACAATCGCTGAACTAAAGATAGAAATCATCTCAAAGCATCTGCTGTTTTTGGATTCGCCGTGTCTCAAACCCTATTGACTTCAATCACAGCAATTTTTCAACAATTTCCTGCAAATACAGTGTTGCATGTGAGTAGCTTTTGTTGTCAGTGTTTTCAAATCATACGAAAGATAAAAAGATATCACTGCCATTAAACTGACTTGATTTTCACATCAATTTGCTTAGTGTACTTTGGATCTTTCCTGCCCACTTCTCTCTTTTTGCTTATAATCTTCTCTTATTTCCTCCAAGTCTGGCTGATGTAACCCTGCAGCTGAAGCTCAGCTTACCTGGCCAGACTACACCATCCTGACTGGGCACAAACCAAACGTCCCAGAATCCTGTAAAATATCTGTGTTGTCAAGGCAATGTTAGTCTGGTGTTTCTTCCTGTAAAGCTTCAAAACTCAAGACTGCTCTTCCTTTAAAGACATTTGGCTTTACATGAAATAAAAAGGAAGTGAACATAAGGTAGGAGGAACATATAATGGGGAAGATGAATGTTAATGATTATGCTATGAAAATAATGTAACAGATGCTTGATGGAGAAAATACAAGCTTTTCAGAAAAAGAAACCTTCAAAAGAGAGTTGATGGTAAACAGCGATTAGACTGACAGACTAAACAATCGGCAACAGCAAACAACAACGTCTGAGATTGTTCTATTTTAAGCAAGAGCTGAAAAAAAAAAAGTTCACTCAAGGATCTCATGTGTATTTTTCCAACTGGACAACCACTGGACGGTTCTAAGTAGAACATGACATCAATGTTCTTGACTTTCAGAATTGATTTCAAGAAGAACCTTAGAAAGATTTTAAAAAAAATTAAAAAGTGTTTACTGTTTTGTTTACTTGATTGTCACTCTGCTACAAAACAAGGATCTAACTACCAATTAAAAAAAAATTGAGCCTGAGTCAATAATGAATAATAAATATATACTGTATTAGTAAATGTGTTGAGGAACTAGAATATAACTGCTTGTGGAAGGTGGCGACAGATAGCTGGGCAGACTCTAATATAGACCAAGAGACAAGAAGACACCAGTACTGTTCTGCTCAGGAAAGGCAGATGTACAGTATGTATAGAAAGTTGGACAGACATACAGCAGATCGACAAAGGTATAGACAAAAAGGACAGACAGAGCGACATACAATCATGGAGAAAGATGAATAAACCTTTGGTTTGGACAGCCAGACAAATGGATAGATTAACAGACAAAAGAAGAGACAAATACACTATATGAAAAAAAGTATTTGAAATTGAAACCAGCAATGACATTGTATCTAAATACACACACTTCGATATGGAGTCATTCCCCCCTTTTGCAGCTATAACAGCTCTCACTCTTCTTGGAAAGCCGTCCATAAGATTTCGGAGTGTCTCTCTCTGGGAATTTGTGTCCATTCATTCTGTAGAGCATTTATGAGGTCAGGCACTGGTGTTGGACAGGAAGTCCTGGCTTGCAATCTCTGTTCCAGTTCATCCCAAAGGTGCTCGATGGTGTGGAGGTCAGGGCTCTGTGTTCGGGCCGGTCAAGTTCTTCCACACTAAACTCACCAAACCATGTCTTTATAGTCCTTGCTTTGTGCACTGGGGTTCAGTCATGTTGGAATAGAGAAGGACCGTCATCAAACTGTTGCCACAAAGTTGTATAGAAGCAGAGCATTGTTCAAGATGTCTTGGTATGCTGAAGCATTAAGATTTAACAGGTTTGGCCAAATGCTTTTGTCCACATGGTGTAGTACTACTGTGCAATCACTGTGCTTTATCTGGTGTTCATTCGCCATACAACATTATAACATCCTTTATATCAGCCTTGGTTAGCATTGGCGTTTTGGGTCAAGCGTTAGTCTTGTTGTTAGCCATTGTTATGCCGGTGACACGTCCATATGTTTACAATATGTTGATGTAACTAATACAGATATAACACTAATGACACTTGTGTCTATCGTTTCATCAATTAAATTTGGATGATGCGGAACAAAGTGGGACACGGCAGTGTCCGGAGCATTTCTTCTCTTGCTTTTTTTTTTTTTTAAACGCATTTTCATATGTACACTTAAAAAGCTACCAAGAACTTGCTAGCTACTCAAAGCAAACAGTTTGACTGGTAATGGCTGAAAAGTATACTTCACGGTCAAAAGGACGTCACACAGTCTAGTGAAAGTAGCAAATGGTTTCCCTGGTAGCAGCATTCAAAGCCACACAACCAGTTACAGATCCACTGGAAAATGACCGCAAATCAGTTTTACGGCTCAAAACAAACATGAAATAAACATTCCGGAGGAAAATGCAATACGTTTTAGTCTACTGACTAAAAAAAGACCAAAAATTAGATTTTCTCTTTCTGTTTATTGGCTTGTATTTCAAGCGTTAAAGGCCACCTCTTATGGGAAATTCACTTTTTAGTGAATGTTGTTTAGACAATCAGATTGGTCTCCAGTGTGTATACAAATAAAAACATGAGAAAAATTCCCTCCCTGCTTTTTGTCCTTTTTCCATATTTGTACTGGCAAGGGCTAAAACAAGATGAATAGATTTCCTGCTGTCTCCTCAATGTAAGAAGAGCGCCTCCCACAGCTTGCTGTGTACAGTAGCTCTGCTGTTCTCTAGTTTATTTACATAAACACTGAAATGGCGCGTTTGGAAGAGGAGTTTGAGGTACAGTATGGGAAAATCTGAGGGCTATTTCAGCTAGAGAATTATCAGACACACACTTTGGAGAAACTCTGAGACTTGTGTTAGATTGTCGAAGAAATAGTAAAATATGGGATATTCAATGCGTTTGTGTAAATCAAACATATTAATCTTAAAACTCAGTCAGGACAAGAAAAATCGCGCCCATTCACGACAAAAGAAAAATCTAAAAAGAAATCTACCAACACCGAGTTGATTTTATTTTATTTACAGTCACAAGGTTAAACTTTGCTTAATTTTTGTTCACTCTATTCGCTTACTTCACCAACTCAAGCTCTCATTAAAAAAATAATAACGTACATTTGTCACATCACAAAGCTACTAACACCAGCACTGGATCAGCATTCGTATGACTTCACTTTGTACAAACTCAAGCAACCTGATCACTCAAAAATACTGGACTGTATGTTTGTTCCATTGTTTGAACCTGAACCTGAACCTTCATACAATCCAGTCTCATGAATTCTTACACAAGTGCAATTTTAAAGCTGCACTGTAGTAAAGATTAGACATGTTACCTGTTGCAGCATTTCTTCAGTGGAGTTCAGCTTGTGCTGGTGCTCTTCAAGGGAATTCTCCAGGACTCTGATCTTCTCTCCTTGAGCCTCTACTTGGTCGGTCAACACACTCACCTGTGTGTGTTTGTATGGTGAGTAAGAGAGAGAGAGAGAGAGAGAGAGAGAGAGAACAATGTTAATCACAAAGCTGTAAATCTCCCATGACTTCCACAAAACAAACCTGACTCCCAGTTCAACGAAAGTGCGCCTCCCTTTTCCTGAAGCCTTCACATAAATAGCACGAAGAATAAAAACTGAAATATAGACTTTGGATTTGCTTTTAGTCTAGATTTGCCCTTAACCAGTTGTTGCTAATATGCAATAATCCAAATCAAATCCAAGTTTCGAAACAGTGGACTACAGTCTGAGCTGATAATCCTGAGCAAGCAAAACCAAGGCCTGGAGGATTATTATTATAGCTGCAACATTATAATCACATTTCAGGGGGAAAAAAATAATAAATTGCTGTTCAGCAAGATGGTGGATTGGCTGCCGTATCAGTTTCCAGCTCTTGGCTTAAGTGCAGAGGTATTTTACTTAACCATTCAAGCATGTGACAGAGTCGGGGAGGAAGGACGGCCTTCCTGGCAAAGCTTAGTTTCAGTTCACAGTGTTACATTATCGGACTAAAGTTCAGGATTACCAGACAGATCACAAAATTGCTTCCACTGAGCAAATTCATCATCATAATCATCATCATCACCACCATCATCATCAGCAGCAGCAGCCATCAATTCCTGTAAATAGTAGTGACTAGAGCAAGGAGAAAGACATCTTGACATCACTGGGTATCAAAAGAGTAAATGAGAGATAAAATGCAATTAAATAATAAAAGGAAAGTATAATCAGAACCGTAAATAAATAATATTCTATAAATAAATTCGGTGAAAACTGAGAGAAAATAAAAAAAAGTGAAAGAGCACATTTGAATAAGAGAAAGCTTGATATTCACATTGCCTGAATTATATAGCTGATAATTATCATTAATTCAGTGTTAACACTATAAACATACAATCAAATCACAAGCTAATAAACATTTAAATATTAATATATTAATTAAAAAATAAGGTATGAAACAATAAAAACATTCTATGAACAGTATATAAAGTTAACAGACTTAAAAGAGAGAGAGAGAGAGAGAGAGAGATAACTTCATCTCTGAATAGGTTTGTTGAAATATCATTATTTAGTGAGTACACTATAATACTATTAAAACTATTAAACTCTTAATATTTCAGAGTGAAACTAGCTCATCCTATCAATGAGCTGAGACATACAGTATAATAACGTAGTTCATAATGACTTGATACTTTCTAGTCTTTATTTGTCACATAAACATTACAAGTGAAATTCTTTTCTCCACACTTCTTGTTAGGGGGCTGAGGTCAGAGGTCAGGTCAGCCAGGATACGGAGCCCCTAGAGCAGAGAGGGTTAAGGATCTCACTCAAGGGATCAACCCTGGCTGCTTGGAGGGGCTCAGGCTTAAACCTTTGACCTTCTGATCAGTAAACCCAGAGCCTTAACTCTCTGAGCCACCACTACCCCAAATCATTTATATAGTGGTTATCTAAAAAAGTTCATCTAAAGCCAGCTTATAAACATATTATACCTTCAGATGAACAGTCTTGAAATTTTTTTTAGATAAGATAAGGAATAGGAATTAAAGATAAGAATACAACAAAGATAAAAAAAAAAAATAGGTAACCCTCTACGTCTTACCTGCAACACGAGTGAATCCTTATCTCCCTCGAGTCGACAGAGCCGTTCTTGATAGCTCTCGTTGTTTCCCAGCGTTTGCAGGTTGACCTACAGACCAGCAATCAATCACAACCTGTCGCATGTTCACACAGCTAGTTTTTAATCAACTTTTAACTATGTCTTAAACCAAATTCTATCCTAGCAAGCTCTCTAAATTCTTGCATGGTTCAGTGGAATGCCTTAGATCATTATAAGTTTGCACACTCTTTAACAATATGCTAACAGATGCTGATCTACTGTCCATAGTTTACAAACTTCAGGACTCGTAATTAGTAAAGCACTATAGAGAAGTTAATAGAGTAATCAATATACTCGATTAACTAATTAGTTGTTTGTACAATCAAACTGCACAAATATGTTTCGAAATAAAGAGTCAGCCAAAAAATTTATACATATTTTAATACTAAATTTATTGCTACATATAAAATATTATGATATGATAATAATGTGATAATATAATTAATATTATATTAATATAATATACATCATACTATTTTACTTTTCCTGTATAAATAGTTTTGGCTGACTCTGTATATGCTTATTAAATAAATAAAAAAACACTTTAAGTTATGCTTTTATAGACATTTCGCAGACACGTGACCAACATGACGTCAGTCACAACAGTGGACAGAAAATGTTGTTCTTTACACCTCATAAAATGATTAACTAATACTGACATACTGTATATCTTCTCAAAGGACAATAGTATAGAAATTAAACATGGATATATTTTAGAGGGTCAATGTGCAGCTTTGTATAACAGTTTATATTTACTGTCCTTTAAGAATAACATACAGACTTTATTGTCAAAATGTAAAGTGAGTGAGTGAGTTGTGTGAGATACTGGAACAGCTAACAGCTAACTGTTCTGTGGTTCAATCACAAATAGCGTTGAATGGAAAGCTAGTGAAGTCTGCAATCCCTTGTTCCACACACTAAGTAGTGCCCTTGATCAGGGGTTAGAGAGGGATTTGGGATTCAGCCTTGTGTTAGAAGCTAGATAGCATTGTAGCTCGCGTTAGCTGTGAACAAAACAACACGGACGGTTCAGAGGCGTTTAAGGTTGACTAGTGTGTTTAAGCCGACAGCATTATCAGGGGTGTTTTATTGCTAAAAGTGCTTCTGTATCTGATTTTGAATGGAGGTTTTGGCGCTGGCATCCTATAAGTAGGCAGGATAAATTGTGGATGTCACAATGTCATATGCATGAGGTCAGTGGGGAAATAATTGAGATAATAATTGATTGATGCACCACACAAAATATTTTATTGCGTTTATATCTCAGAAATTTGCCCTCTTCTTCTTCTTCTTCTTATTATTATTATTATTATAATTATTATTACTATTATTATTATTAAAGAGTACTTCATTATACTGTTTATTTATTTAGAGTTGAGTTTTTCTTCTGTTATAGCAGCTACTGTGTAACGTTTGGATTAGCTTTAAATCACTAGTTACAAAATTACGGATTCGGGAATCAAAATACAAGCAGTCAATACTCGTATTTTTTTTATATATATAAAACCCTGAAACTGGAGACTCCTTCCATAAATGTTAAACTCATTACAGTCAACACAAGTTCTTTTCATTTGTTTACCTGCCGCGCCAATTGTCCAAGAATAGATGTGTGTACAGTACGTTGCTACTATAGACTTGCTACAACAGCATGTTAGAACAAGTTCATGCATTAAAACTGATTTTAAGTGAAGCGTTTTTTTAAAGAAAACTAATCAACAACTGTTAACCAATCAGAATTAAGAATCTAATAATCCTGTGGTATAATTGTGTACATCTCAGGTGTGGAGATGTTCTACTGCTGGCCACACAGACTTCTAACACAACTCCACAACTAAATAATACAAAGCAGTACAGGGTTTTATTTTTTATTTTTTTAAAGCGTGTATCTTTTGTAAATATTGCATTTCACACACTGTGATCCTTTGTTCTTTCACTATTCCTAATATTTCCGTGGATGTTTTTTTTCTGCACCTCCTCTGTCAGTGTCAGTAGCTGCCAAGTCTAATTCCTTCCACTTCTAATAAAACTATTCTCCGTCTCAGACTCGTCTTATCGGTCTCCTGTATCCTACTGTACTCTCCGAGAGCCTGAGCAATAACGGTGCGGTTTCTGTGGTGTCAACAAGCCAGACACTCATCACAGACTAAACTGGAAGTAAAGTGAGCCATGAACTCAAGGAAAGGAGAATAACGTTCGCTTACCTTTCTAAGCCAAGTAAAATGTTTGTAAAGTTCAATGTCACACTCCATGATTCAGGGCCATGATCCTTCCTGCTTCTTCTCATGTACAGAACCATCGACTGCTTACAAAAGTGGAACTAAATGCAGAACTGAACCTTGAAATGAACAGAGCTCTAAACGATGTCTTCTGTCTTTCAGTATGTGAGTGTGTGCGCATGTGCATGTGTGTGTGTGTGTGTGTGTGTGTGTGTGTGTGTTTGAGGTTTTCTTCCCCTGTCTGGAGGTTGTTTATGGCTCCTAAGCATCTGGTTTGGAGCACGGAGAAGGCAGCAGTCTTTAACATCAGACTGCGGTTGTGCCACTAAGATCTCAGCAGCTGCACTCTCCCTCCCTTTCTCCCTTCTTTATTCTCCTCCTCCATCCCTCTATCTCTTTTTTTCTCTCTCTCTCTCTCTTTTCCCCCTCTCTTCTTACATAATTCTCGGTCCTAATTCTATGGCACTGTTTCTTTTAAACATGCTTACTTATGAATAGTGATCACCACACACACACACACACACACACACACACACTCCTTAGCTTTGTTGCCATCTTAGATCTCATTAGCGAGTACTTCAGAATGCAAGACCAGCTCATATAGGCTTTTTGTGTAGTGAACGCACACGCATGGGACACACGTGTTGCACGGCAGGCTAATAAATGAGGTAAAGGGGTACCAGAGGAGACGGGGAGGTAAAACCAGGGGGAAAACAGAACAAATAACAGGATGGGATTCTGCAGGGTGAAATGGGTGAAAGAAAATGATTTCATAACGAAAAGTTCTAAGTCAGTTTTGTGCTAAAGATCCACATCGTACCGAAACTGAATAAGCAAAATCATATCTCAAAAGGAAATTGTTATTTTCTGCCGGTAAATAAGGAAATGACTTGTCCTGCCTTGCTTTAAATATTCCTTTAGTTCCAGTCCAGACTTGCTGCTCTACTCTTTCTGGTATCATTAATTATATTAAGTCTATATCAGTATGTCTCTAAACTGACTTAAACACGGTTAGCCAGTGGCAACCTGGCAGAAGGAGAACCAAATCAGACACAAGTCACTGTGGATCACATGACCGACTGGATATTCAGGTTTGTTACAGTATCTTGGCTATAACCATAATAAGTGGGCAAGTTCCAAGATACATGACCATTCTGACTCTGTAAACACTTGGGTAAGGCATTTAACTCTTTCAGATTCGAAGTCATTGTGTGGTGAAATAATCTGCGCTCACATTACAACGCAGAAATGACACAAATAACGTTTTATGTAAATGTGAATGTAAATGAATGAAAATTGTCAACTCGGAATTCTTGTAGCTTTTTCTTTAATGTAGATGTAGAGATCATTGTAATCGTCATCATCCAGCGTGAACAGTGCAGCAAAACAGCTGAATTTCAAAAACAATGACTATTGCACATTCAGTAGAAAGAAAATTATGCGATTTGCACCAGAAAAACTAGAATTACACCCCAATGTTCAAAACAACTGACCACATTTCATAGAAGAGGTGTGTTCACCGTTAGGACAGACATCGATCATTTGTGGTTAAACACGTGAGCTGTCAAAAGATCAAATTCAATCCATGAAAAAAAGGGGGAAAAAATAAATTTTTAATAAAGTTTGAAATGTGAACACATTAGCAGTATAAAATTAAACCCAGTTTCTTCTGTAACACCCAGTAAATAACTGAAAAAGCTAGCTAATGTCATCTAAAATAAATACTAGCTAAAGAAAATGTATTCAGCGTTGCTTATGTAACTGTAACTTTCAAACCAGCTGTTATTAAACAGTTATTAAAACCCCAACCTTAACCATAGATGTTAATATAAAATCTAACTTTTACAATCAGCTAAATTTTTGCGTTTATACAACAACTGTTGTATGAATTTCATGCCTGAACCTCGGTCAAGATTGACGACATGTCAGAAAAATAGAAAAGCGCTGGTTAAAGTGGTAAATGACCCAAAACTGGCCTTAGACTAGCAATGACTCATTTTGGTGCTGTTTATTGGACTATTTTTATAGACACCAATATTGTTCTGGGCTAAATAGAACTTTGTGTTGGAGTCAAAGGAACAGCCTTGGCTTAGACATTTTTTCTGCATGACTGAATGTAAAATACTTTTGTACAGTAAGTCTGGCATTCCACAAGGCTCTGTTCTAGTGCCTCTGTTTTTTGATTCATAATTTTTTTCTCCATACAATATATCCTGCCATGGAGTGCTATTATACATAACAGTTTTCATTTAAACAGGAAATAAAGATTTTATCTTAACAATTTTAATATCTAAACCTCAACTATTTTAATCAACTCATAGCTAAGAGCCAGAATAAATAAAGTTTTGCTTTGGCTGAAATTACTGTGTGGCTACTGTATAACATGCAGTGTCCAACATGCAGAAGCTTATTTATAGTAAAATGCAATAATTTACTGGTCAAACAAACACAGCACCAAAGGAAGTAGTGTAAGATATAACTTATCCATCACATCTACCAGAATTTTATCCAGCTACAACAATAAAAGTTTGCACTGTAGTGGTGGAACCTTGTCTCCTCGATGGTGTCCTTCAGATCCTTAACAGCTACAGAACCCTTAGAGACAGATGCAGCGGTGTGGAGCAGAACTTGGGCAAAGCTCGTCTCATCCATTTGAAGAATAGCCTTAGACCCTGCAGTGGTTTCAGATATACACCTGTTTACATATGTATTGGAAACAAAGAGAGAGATTCCCATGTGGGTGTGCACGCCTCCTCCTTTACAAATGTTCCCAAACTGCTACCTGTCTATTCATGTCTGATCCATTTCTTCTGGATTTTAATAAACATTTGTGACAGATTAAAACATGAGGTTATATTGTTAGGACATATCAAAGCAATTTGCCAAAATTAAACTTTTTTTTTTTTTTTTTTTACAGAATAACAAATCATATTTTTTAGCCATTTATAGTTAAATTTGGTTATAATGAAACATAAACCAATGTACAGTATTTCCTGCAATCACTTATGTTTTATCAGATATAAATAAATATTATGTATTAATATTATGTATATAATATAAACCTCTCTCTCTCTCTCTCTCTCCCTCTCTCTTTTTTTTGGATAAAAATGAGATAAAAGAAAGAAATATATCAATATAGACTGTCCCGAAGCAATCTTAAAAAATTCAGATGGAGAATTAGGTTCCGAATGAACAAGCCAGATGTGACAGCGGTGAGAAAAAAGCTCCTTGGAGGGGCATTAATGGGATTTTACTATTAGCACTTGTGTGTGTGTGTGTGTGTGTGTGTGTGTGTGTGTGTGTGTGTTGGAACTCAAATGGTACTTGAGATCTCGATCCAAACTGATTCAAAGAGAAATCCATACATCTATTTGACAAATATTTGAGTTCGGATTGTGTTTCATTTCATACAAATAATATCATAAAGAAAGTTACAGATGTCAATTCCACCCTGTGCTAAATTCATTCATATACTTTGTGCTTTTTAATATGCTCAAAAACTTATAACAAATTACATATTTGCAAGTGTAGCAGACTGTGAACTCTGTTTCTGCATTTCAGGTGTACAGCGCAGCACGTATGAATAATTACCCCCTTCATCCAGCAGGTGGCACCCTGTCCACTCCTTAAAACAACAGGATTTAATCAATTATAATGTTAATTACTTCATAGAGTAACAGGGTGGCACAGTGTGCACTGGTTATAGGGTTCTACATAGAAAGTTTACGACGACAGTAAAAAAAAAAAAACACACTTAACCAGTTAGCACATATACTTTTTTAAATTATTCAATCATTCAATAACTTTCCACATGGTTGATCCCGTGTTGGGCCTGGCGACTATACCATGGAGTACCAGCTTCTGGCTGCGGGTTTTCCGTTTGCTGATGTGTTCTGTAGTGGTCGTCTCATCTCTTTTTCTCCTGGGTTTTATTGCTGTTTTGTCTTTGGGTGTCGGTGTCGGTGTGCAGGTCTGGGGTTCCTGTGC
>JAQMYJ010000038.1:31268489-31285996 GCA_030014305.1 Clarias laeviceps
GCCTGTACTGTATATATATATATATATATATATATATATATATTCTTGTTTTTAAAGAGCCCTAGGGAATCTTGATCGAAATAGTCCTTACTGATTGATGATAGTAATATGATCCATTTTTCACCCAGTATGATGCTGTGCAAATGTCTAGACCCCCTAAACCCACTTCTTCATATAAATGAAATAAAATGATGTAGATTAAATTAAATAAATGGGAACAAGTGTTTTACTGTGACAGGCTGCAAAGTGCCTGAAAATACAATTTAAATACTGGTTGTTTATGTAGCAACAGCAGCGACCTCATTTCCCCTCTCGTCATCTCAGCATCAGCACTATAATAATCACCGACCTGATCATCTGTCATCATCTGCACCTGTTTCTCACTGGTTCATATCTTAAAATAGATGTTTTTTTTATGCTGTTTTTCTTATCAGAAGGTCAGAAACGTCCTTCAGGAAGCCTGGAGACAACATTAAACACAAGAAAGGCTGTATCTTTAGAAGCAAAATTGGGGTCAATGCTTGTGTACAGTACTGTATATTTATAGCACAAGTTGTGTGTCAGTGTTGTGTGTCATAATGAATGTGGTGATGTTATGTGACATTCAGAGCCTTTTGAGGAGAAAAAAATTGCCATCCTCTTTGTCAGTGTATAAAGCCTTGAGCTCTTTAAGTCGTCTGATTTCCCATGGTGCTGCTTTATCGGCACAGACGATCAATTCCCAGTGAAACCCGGCCGACGTGGATGGCCGGAGATACGATAGAGCTTTCCTGGCAGCCGTCTATAAAAGCCGAGTTTTTCTGTTTCTCTGCTCGGGTCAGTTACTAGTCATCAAATGTAGCGCTCCGTGGCATTAAAACAGCAGTTTACATCTCATTTGTGGTCAGCGGGCAGCTAATAGCTTTTCACATCTGCTGCTTTGGTATGAAAGGGAATATCAGACCACGAGTTCTCTCTGAACTTCGAGAGAATTGATTTGTCCGTGTCATTACGAAATTATGTGTGCAGATGGATCAATGTGCAAATGCCGAAGCATGTCATCAATGTGACCGTTAGCTGGGATTAAATGGGATAAATGTCTGAGTGGACATCAGAGAGGTTCCTCGCTCTTTTAACATCTGTTAAGTAAGCCGAAACCATCGCATCCTTGTGTGCTTGGTAAAGACTTGACTGCATGCAACTTTGATTTTCACATTTTATATCTAACTCTATGCAAATCAGTCACTTTTTGGTAAGTGCAACAGCTCTTTAGAAAAACTGCACTCAAAGCTTTTAAGAAGAAAAAAAGTCTAATGCATCCAGTCTCCTTTTGTCTAATGTGTTTTTATCTGTTCGTATGACTTGGCTTGTGTTAGTTCCTACAATTGGATAATTTTCAAGTCAATGCATATCAGCAAGAAAAGCATTAAAAAAACATGAATTAGTTGCTTTACTCGTGAGCTTGCAAAGGATTGGAGATGTTCTTTTGTTTCCAAATACAAAACGATGTAATTAATAAATACTTTATGATGTTTATCATTTTTTTTCTGTATGTATGCACAACTAAAGCTCACTGAGATACAATCAAAGACATCAAGACAAGGAGCCTATTGAAATCACTGGAATTGGGTTAGAAACTGTCTAACACATTATTAAAACTTATTATTAGATTACTGATTTGTTAACTTTAGAATCTGAAAAAAGAGGAGGGAGCGTGATTTGGATCACTTATACGCTTGGTGAAGTTCCATGGTAAAAAATCAACAGTAAAAACCAGACCTGCACATATACAGGATTGGGACTAAACAGCTGTGTGTCCATAAGTTACTCAGGTCGAGACTCAGCAACGTTATGGGGCAATAAAATGAAGTCAGCTGACGACCTGAATGTACTGAATGACCAGGTTATCACATCTATGAAATTCTATCTTTCCTGATGACACAAGATATATTAAAATATCAACCAAATTAATAATAAAAAATAGCTTTCAATTATTATTTTTTAAGAAACAAGTTTTTAATAACATGAATTTCTTTTTCCTTTCTTTTTCCTTCTCTCTTTTTTTTTTTAAACCACAAAGTAAATAAATCATCAGCAAATGGAAGCAGAACAGTTGACAGAATTCACATAGTTTCATAATGAAAACACTTTGGACTGAACCCTATTCTGAACACACTCATGCACTTTTGAGTAAAAAATTAAAATAAATGTCATGACCTTAGGTTCTATGTATGATGCAATAACAAATGTTACAATATCCATAAAAATGGGACTATAAAAAAAAAAGAACAGACGTTTTATCAAGTTCACAGACATCCATGAATTTGTATTTTATTATTATTATTATTATTACTAATATTATTATTATTATTATTATTATTATTATTTTCCTATTTTGCACTAATTCAAGTGCAAAAGTGAACGAAAATGTCTCAGAGAAAGGGAACGGTGTGTACACAACATCAGACGTGTGCTTTTCGTCCTCCCTGATTGGTTTTAACACTCGGGCTACTACAACATCAGGAAAATTAAAATACATCAAAATACCCCTTGTATAATTTTCATATCACCATATTTCATAGAAAACGACCATACAGTATGTGACCACTCAACATGCAGCTGAAACAATCAAGTGTTCCCATGCAAAGAAGGGCTTCCAGAGGCAAATAATGTTTCCCGCGAGAAACACCTTGTCTGTGGCTCAGCAGCTCCAGCTCCCAGCTTCTCAGGTCTTTTTTTGGGACGGAGCCGATCGCCCACTCGTGTTCCAGGAGAGAAGCAGGGTTCGCTTTACGGGGACGGAGGAGTCTTAAGAGAGTTACACGAGCCTGTCTGACTTCCTCCACCGGAGCCCTGATACTGGAGAAGGAAAAGAAAGAAGCGATGAGTATCAGAGGTGCCAGGATCTGTGGTTTAGCTGCCACCGTATGTGTTTAGAGACTTTTTATGGGCTAAATTTAATGTTAATTTAATCACCCCGAAAGTCAACGAAAATAATAATGCATCAATATTTTCCGAAATATTTTGCCTTGTATTTTGTATTTTTTTACGTGATGCGTGCACAAACAAACAGACGGAAATTCCAAAAATCTCACGTCCCCAAAATAATGTTTTCACAAATTCCTTCAGACACACCAACTTTACAGTTTTATAAATAATGTTGTATAGATAATAAAAAATCAAGAACAAATTCGATCCCACAGTTTGTGACGTTCCCGTCTCACTGCTGAGAGATTTCCCTGATTTCCCCAATCTGAAGCTAGATGATGTACAGTTACAGCAGGTGTTACAGTAACTCCACGGGTCACGCCCATGCTCTCACGCGCTCTCACAATCTGCCGCGCAGAATTAGCATGCACAAACTCTGAGCTCTGTGCTAAGACTTCATGCAGAGCTTTGTGTTAGGGGGAAAATAAAAACATGCTCTTTTAATCTTCTCTTGGCAGAAAAATCTTAGTTGGGAAAGTGAGACAGTTTGTATACGGATGCACTGAAATCATAGTTACATGTGTGAGTTAAAAAAACAAAAACAAAGCGTGTGCCAGCTCTCTGCTATAAACACAAACCGCTCTTAAAATAAAGAGATTCTTTCAGACATGGGCTCTTGTTCAGGTCAGTGTCGTAAAGCACTAGAATATAACATTAAATACAAGATAGATTCTGTGTGCTTTCCTGTCAGGGGTTAAACGTTTTAAGGCTGGTTTAGGAGAGAGAAAATCTGTGCGCGAATAACACAATGCACTCGCACCGAGCGCCTGCAGGACTGCACCAACCATCTGTTGTGCGAGAAAAAAACGATTTGTTCTTTTTCCCCGCAGGGCAACGCACAAGGCCCGAACAGATTCATTAACATGTAATATGCCAAGAAGATCATTATTCGAATGTATGGGAAACAAATATGCTCAAGGACTGCATTCTTTTCCCTTCCCTTTTTTTTTTTTTTATCTCTTCTCCGTGTTAACAAATCATTCGTCTTCTTCTGAATCTCAACCGTGAGTCTGAGATAGAGACGCTTCGGTGAGCGACAGAGCTTTGAATACAGGTTTAGCGGGAGATGAATGAATTCCACGAGGAGTATAATAACCCTGACTCAAATGGCATGGGATGAAAAGTGCAAAATAATTAATGAGCTCGCTTTACGGTTCAGACCACAATCACAAAGCTCAGGACTGAAAAAAAAAAAAATCAAATAAAAAACGAGAACGCAGACATGAGCGCTCCTGGAGAACACAGGCTCCTTCAGCATGTTTGTCTCTTGCTTGCTTATTCCTACAGTTAATGGTCTGAGCGATCAGATATGTGGAGACTGAGTTTCAACAGAACCCTCATGATTCGAATCTGAATGGAGATTTATAGTGACATTCACAGTATTTCCGTTCTTAGGTTCCCAAAACGTGCTTACCTCGATTAGAGGGTGCCAGCGAGCGATGGGTTTACGAGGGTACGTCAACATTTCGTTCCAGTGGTCCCTGCCCAGACTCTCACCATCGTTACCCACCCGACACACACCTATAACCTCGTTGTGACCTACACTGTGGAGGGAGCCAGAGACAAACAGTCTTTACTACAGCTTTCTTGGTTTGAATAAACGTGTGAATGTAAGTGAAATATCATAGATTTTAAACAGCATGTCGTCGTATGATATGATCAGACAACTGACAACCCACCCCCAGGAAAGATAAGCAAATAAAATAAAGTGCTTATAAATAAATAATAATAAACATTCCGATCTCTCATGGGGAAAAAAAAAAAGAAATCTAAAAATATTAAGTGATCTAGCAACAACACTACAAATAATATAAGGCAAAATGTACAATTAAATATTTTAAGCATCTGTCCGGAACTATTTATGTATTTGTTTTTTGTTTGTTTGTTTATTTTACAACCTTTTTATTTATTAATTCATCTTCTACACCGCTGTTCTGATTACAGGGTCATGGGGGACCTGGCGCCTATCAGCTAGGAGACTGTGGGGACGAGGAGGGGGACACCATGGACAGGGTGCCCATCTGTCTCAGGCAATTTGTCTAATCTGCATGTCTTTGGACTGTGGGAGGAAACCGGAGCACCCGGAGGAAACCCGCCAAACACAGCGAGAACATGCACACAGACTCAAGGCAAGAATCGAACCCTTGATCCTGTACTTGTGATGTCACAGTGTTGACCACAACGCCACTGTGCGACCTGTGACCTTTTTAATCAACTAGAAATAGAAACTTGAACAGGTACTGATTGTTATCTGTCGCCCAAAAAAGGATGACATCATGTTAATAAAAAGAGATGAATATAAATCAGTGCAAGCAGTGAAGACAGAGAACAGCATTATTTCTTCCTCAGTGCTGACTGGTCAGCAGATGTTGATTCATTATCTATAACAGCAGCTCGTTCTAATACTTACTGTATATTGTCTCTATATGCTTCACATAAACAGACATTAACAATGTGTAAGTGTTGATTTGATAAAGTTTTCTATAAGCAGGTTTATGGAAGGAGTCTCCAGTGTCAGAGGTTCCTGTGAAATATCGCTTTAAGTTTTCTGATATTTTTAAATCAAAAACATTCATCCATAGGTTCAGGAAAGAAGAAAAGGAAGTTGGCGAGGAAACTGATATTTCTAGCTGCTTTAACATACTGTAAGTGAGAACAGGAACTGATGTTTCATGGTCGTTACACAAGTGTGTATATACTGTAATGATGAGAGTTGGGGCTCACCGGTCGTAATCCATCACAGCTATCAAGAGGCTGATCTGATCAATGTTCTCTGGTGGGACGTCGAATACTATAGCCTCGTTATACACCGGGTTCAGGGTGTTCCTCTTAGTCGAGGTCTTCCTCTTTTTTAATCTCCGCCCCTCGCACATCAGAGAGACTTTCACATAGGGGTCTAGAGAGAGAGAGAGAGAGAGAGAGAAATTAGGGTCAGCAACAAAAAGCAACGACAGTCATTCATTTTCTAGACGTAATTCATTTTTTTTCTATTTAGAAAAGTATTTTAATATCTGTTGTTTGGTTAAGATGTACTGTAGAGTTTGGTGATATATTACTGTACACTTGTTTTTTGAATTTAAAGATGTTACCTTGTATATTACAAAGTAA
The DNA here is from genome assembly GCA_030014305.1 of Clarias laeviceps. Taxonomy (NCBI): domain Eukaryota; kingdom Metazoa; phylum Chordata; class Actinopteri; order Siluriformes; family Clariidae; genus Clarias; species Clarias laeviceps. Next base: position 31,274,565 of record JAQMYJ010000038.1, read on the forward strand.
ATTAAATATTACTTGATATCAATATATCAAAACGTATGATGTAAAGCTGCGCTCAAGTCTCCATTTAAATCTCATTTGGTTTTAAATGCCTTAAATTATAACACTATCTCTTGTTTCATTTAATATTTTTTTAAACACTTACTACTCAACGTTATCTTTATCAATCTTATCTTGTTTTATCTTTTATCTGGAAGGCGACCAAAAAAGGCGCCCATATAAATAAAATGCATTATTATTATAGTATTTATTATTATTATTATTATTATTATTATTATTAATGTGTATTATCTGGTCTTTTAAATTGTGTTTTTGGAAGATATTCAAATCAATCGAAAATATTCTATATTCCAAACTTTATGAATCTTTACAAACTCTTCACATCCTTTTTTCTTGTTTGTTTGTTTTTTTCTCTAAAAGGACGACCGGATCATTTATGCAGCAAGTCCATCCTGACTAGTTGTTTGATGTTTAACGGGATGTGATGCTCGCTCTATTGCCTAACCCTTTAGTAAACTCTTGCCATGCACTCGCCCTCATAATATTTCGAACCTGAGGCTCCGGTGATGTCCATGGCTTTGAGGTTGCGCGCCTTTATCACCGTGATGGTCAGTCGGCCAGCAGTGGGCAGGTAACAGAGCGAGAACATCAGATCACCCAGATCCACGTTGTCCTGGGAACGACAGACAAAAGATTATGGATTATTGTGCACATGTAGGGACAGCAGCGGTAACCAAGGAATTCAAATACAGCCCAAATTTCCATATAGATGTGAGTTCAATTCCCACTGCTGAAACCCAGATTAAGACCTTTAACCCGAAGACCTTTAACCTCAGGACCCTCAAGCCAAAATCCATCACAGTCTTTAGATTATAGAGATTATACGTGCAATCAATTACTTTATGTTCTTATTGACCTTTATTCGCAGATCATTTTATTTCTTCCATTAAAACAAGTAATAAAGTTAGCAGAAGCATTAGAACACTAGAATAAATATGAATAAATGCCTACAGGAAGTTTCACATTAAGTGAGAAATAGAACATTGCGTAATCAACAGTGGAGTGAGAAACAACACCCAAAAAATATGTTTTTATCTGCAATTTGTCAACGATCACAAATCTTCACTTTTTAAAGATTTAAAGAGCTACAGTATTTATAGTATGTCACATCATAAAAAGGGTGTTCAAGTCAAACTGAGACTTTTGATTGTGCTGAATAACAGAACACGGTTCTGAGAGTAAAAACTCACGTTATTTCTCTATATAATCTCCTGCTACACTAATACACTTATCCCAGTGTTTCACTAGTGCTTGGACACCATCAAGGTAGAACGTTGTCTCAGGACGCCAGAGCCATGATAGGACTGCCTGTCTGAATTACATCTAAAACCCCGGCCTCCCAGGAACTCCTCAATTATCCCAAATGGCTTGGATCGAGGTCAGGACGGTACGGGGTGACGTGGCGTTAACTCCCAGCCGAGTTCCTGTAACGTTTAAGTGGTGTTGCTGAATGATTGTGTGCACTGCAGTGGGCACGCAGGCCAAAACTCGTTTGGTAATAAATGTTGAAGTGTAAACCTAGTGTAACACCTGGAATCTGACTGGCAGGTAAAGAAAAGAGAGAGAGTACAATCCTGCTCTGTGGGGAGGAACTACAGATCCTATAGATGTGCTAGAGCGTTTCTAACCCGTGTGTTAATTGCCGTCTGTCTGCTCTTTCCACTAAGATTCCCCCCGAGGAACCTGATCTCCAGCTCAGCAGTGAGAACCCGAGCTAAGTGAATTTCCAGCTCACGCCCTGACTATAGAGCGTCGTCGTCTGTTCACACCACATTAATGAATGAAACCTCTTGGGCTCGATGTGTTACTTGCCAATACCTGCCCATGACATCGTTTTAATTAAATTATAAGTTCTCTGTATCTATAGTTATGCACTGTGGGCCTGGGAAAGCATCTGTTCATTCAATTCATGGTGTTGTTTCAATCGATCTGAACACTTCTTTGAAGTACAGTATGAAATATTAAAACTTCCATGTAATATAACTGACCATGTCAATGCCATGGCTAGCAAATCATCCATCATATTAATACAGAGTCCTGAATGTTGTTCTATCGCATCATAGGGAGCACAGGTCACTGCCCCCCCCCTCCGCCCATTTTTATTCCTCCTTCCGTATGGCAGGTGAGAAGCATACAGTACCACTGAGACACCAACGCCCGCGATAAACCCTACAGTATAATATACAACAATACTATACATGCACAGTGGCAGCTCTATAGTGTACGGCACCTGGGAGAATTCCCCTTCAGTGCCTGGCCAAAAAAATAAACGAATGAATAACACCATTCACCACACACCAAATGTGATACTCGCCTACTTTACTTCCTACATAATATCATAAAGGCAGAACATAAACTACACGGACAAAAGTATTGGGCCGAACCTGCAATGACATTGTATTCTAACACACACTCTTCAATATGGAGTCGGTCCTCCTTCTGCAGCTATCACAGTTTCCACTCAAAATTTTGGAGTGTCTCTGTGGGAATTCGTGTCCATTCACTTTGTAGAGCATTTATGAGATCAGACACTGATGTTGGACGAGAAGGCCTGGCTCGCAATCTCCGTTCCTGTTCATCCCAAAGGTGCTCGATGGGGTTGAGATCAGGGCTCTGAGTTAGGGCCGCTCAAGTTCTTCCACACCATGTCTTTATAGTCCTTGCTTTGTGCACTGGGGTGGAGTCACGTTGGAATGGAAAAGGGCCTTCAACAAACTGTTGGCACAAAGTTGCATAGAAGCATCGCATTGTCCAAAATGTCCATATAATGTAGCTGCGTATCTTTTGCAGTTTCTCATTTTATTTCCTCTTCTTTTCTAAAATTGGCCCCTAATGGCTTTAATAACCCTTAAAACCCAAGCGGCACAGATCCGTAGCCAACACATCAATTCGTCAATGACCGATTAAAAAACAAACAAACAACTGCTTATACAATACAGTATGGACGTCCTGCCAGTGTGTGTCGACGATGGAGGCTTCAGATAGCAAACTTTCAGGTTGAACCAAAGTTAACACTACTTTTAAAACGCATACATTTTAATGCTACTGGAATATGGGAATGACATCACAAAAATGTTGAATGCACAAAATGTGCATATTATTTTATTTATTTTATTATTTCAGTTTTATTTTTTATTCACAGAAAAAAACATTTCATCATATGTATCTGTGCTTTTTCTGTTTGTATAGTTGGTTAAAATGAAAAAAAGTGAAACAGTTCATTATACCAGCTACAGTAGGTTGTGCTGAAAAAAGTTTATGTTTAGATGTGCTAGTCGCATTGTTGTGCAAAGTTAGACATGAGCTTTACTCCCAGCTTCCCCTGGACTCGGACATCGTCCAGCATGGAGACCTGAGATGATGTCCACTCAGACACCTCCCTCCCCAGTCAGTTTCCTGCCTCGCTCACAAGACAGAATCTCTCATTTTTTCCCCCGCGCTCTGTGCCGCCCGACATGTCTCCCGTGTCCAAACCCACCGCTGTCCTGCAGACAGGTCGTCTCCCTAATGCAGCTCAAAGTCACTGTGAGGACAGTCTGCCTGACAACATCTCTGCAGCTGGAAAGACGAGGGCAGATCATCGGATGACAAATAATATCATCTAAATTTACAAGAGTACAATCCAAACAAATAATGTTTTTATTTTTATTCTAATCCCAGGTTACAGCAGTGCTGTTCATTTTGATAGAAACGTCTCGGCCTGGTGATGACTGGGTATCTTTAGATGATGACGGGTACAGATACGAGTTAGCTGCCATAAATCCTGTTCTTTGAAGGATGCCGCGAGGCTGCCGTTAATTACATTTACATTTATTGCAGTTAATGTTTACATTACAAACTTACGTTAAAGTCCCTACAGCTACAGTGTCTTCCTAAAGTATTCATACCCAACATTCTGTCACATTACAACCACAAACGTGAATGTATTTTATAGGGATTTTATGCGATAGACCGACACAAAGTGGCACATAATTGTGAAGTTGAAGGAAAATGATGAATGGTTGTCAAAATTTTTTTTTTTTACTTTTTTTTTTTTTTTTACAAAGACACCACTAACTAACATCCAGTGGAACCAACTGAGCTGAGACGTCGCCTCATTAGTAAACAGAGTCCACCTGTGTAATTTAATCTCAGTATAAATACAGCTGAACATTAGTGAACAAAGAGCATCAGGAAGTCCAAGGAACACACCAGGCAGGTCAGGGATAACGTTGTGAAGAAGTTTAAAGCAGGGTTATTTATATTTATTTTGATATAACAGTAGTGGGAACATGTGGGAATATGTTCCAGTGCAGAAAGATATTAAATTAAACATAAGAAGTGGGCCAGATCTAAATAAAACCCAATAACAGCCTAATGCATTGTGAACATACTGAGGTTGAGTGTCAGCGGCGTAAAAAGCTCGAGTTGTGATCATGACGGTAATTTACCATCTTTCTAGCAGTCTGGAAACTACCCATGTTACTTGGCTGCCTTGGCTGGCAGGGTCAGAGGTCCAACAACAACAAGAACAACGATAACAAAAACAACAGAATATAAATTAGAGATACAGTCCTTATGATAGGAGAATCAGGTCAAAGAAAAAATCACATGTAAAAAGAAGCAAAATGTCTGAGCATGTTCTCCCTGTGTCTGAAAAGGGTTTCCATGGGAGTATCCGGTGTCCTGCTTCCAAAAACATGCTGGTGTATAAGTTAAATCATGGGGAGAAACATCATGTCCTAACAATAATAATAATAACAATAATAATGCGAAGGCACATCAAAACAACAGCTAAACCAGAAAACCAAAATTTCCCACATTTAAATGGCAGAAGCAAAAAATTGTCATCGCTGACGTCCTTAATGTCCGTGTTATTCTCAGCAAAGTGTATGACAACAGTAGAGTTTAATAACACTTAGTGCCGCTTCTTAAACACTTAAACTCTTCTTCTACTATCTTAAACTTAATATACATAAATAATGATGGTGTCCATAATTTCAGTACTCACTCATACGTCCTCCATACCGCTTATCCTGTATACAGGGGGCCTGGAGCCTCTCCCAGGGGACTCGGGGGCACCAGGCGGGGTACATCCTGGACAGGGTGCCACACTTACTGTACTAACACACTATAGGGAATTTGGAAACACCGATTTTGCCTACGCTGCAAAGTCTTTGGACTGTGGGAGGAAAACCAGCGAGCGTGGGGAGAACATGGCCGCACCTAGACCCGAGGTGTGAGGCCACAGAGCCACCCGCCGTGCCACTGCGCTGCTGTCATTTCAGCATTAACCCCTAAATACTGTACATGCACTGACTCTACAGCAGGGATAAACTGCAGAACCAATGTAAAAACAAAGCAAAAATCCTTCCTTCAGAGTACTGAAGTGCTTCTCTATCTATCTATCTATCTATAAGTACATTCTACATACGTATTATTTTACACTTCATATACGAAAAAATACTTTTTTTTCCCATGCTACAGTATGAAAGTGATAAGAATAAGCGAGTTGACCCACTCGGGGTAGATTTTTACACCTCACTTCTCCACTAGCACCTCACCACCGCTTTTTATTTTTGAACCTAACAGTCACATTAACACTTGCTCTTAAAATACCTCTCCTGCAAACTCACACTGAGGTTTTCTTCCACTTATTCAAATGCTACTTTTTCTCACGGAAGCATCTTTCACCAGGGACATGATATACTGAGAATCCAGCAGTTACAGAGTCCTTAATGATGAACTGATGTGAGGACATTTCTGAGCTTTTAGGTGTCATAAGGGAAAATACAAGTCTTCGTTTCTCATTATATTTACCCTACTGTAGTGGCTGGAGGTTTAGAAAACGTAAGTGTTGCCTCCGAGTGGCGCAGTGGTAAAGTTCTCGCCCTATCATCCGGAGAGCGCTGGTTCGATCCCCGGGTGATGCTGTTACCTCTCACAGCCAGAGGCCTAGAGAGAGCTGATTGGCCGAGCTCTCTCAGGGGGGAGGGATGAGAGGTACTTTTTGCGCTCCCACATTAATCACGGCTCTACAGCCAATCAGGGGCGTCTGTGAGCTCACGCACGCGGAAGGAACGGCTAGCGCTTTCCTCCGAGTGTGTTACTCCGCCCCTAACGGTGCGTGAGCAAGCAGTTCAAAAAGATGCGGTCGGCTGGCGTGACGCGGTTCGGAGGAAACACGGGATAGTCTTCGGCCCTCCCCTGAATGGTAGTAGTAGCCTTAATGTGGGAGCCCCCTAGTGACGGGGAGGAATTGGCAACGACTAAATTAGGGAGAAAATACGGAAAAAATCATAAAAAACGTGAGTGTTAACTCTTGCTTGAGAGGATAAGTACTCTGGGTCTTCATATCACGTTCAGAAAAATTGCAATTTGATCTTAGACATGAAGGCCGAGAGACGAGGAATGCAAAGACCTGCAAGTGGTGGAAGATTTATAAACATGTATGATGTTGGAAATTAGAAAATTTATATAGTATGACGTTGTCTTTATAAGAAAGAAAGATTTTTAAAAAAAGCATCCCAATTATTATTATTATTATTAATATTATTATTATTATTAGGGGTCAAATTGTAAAAATTCATACTGGTGTCGGTTCAATTTGTATTGTGATTCCTTAAGTATTCAATATTAATGTTGTTTTCAAATTTTGTTACAATTCTACACAAACTCAGCTGTGCTTCCTGCCAATGTGTGTGAACACAATTCAGAGCACAACACCTATAGGACCGTAGAGGAACCGTACGATTTCTCACAGCATCGTGTCGGGATCCTGAGATACTGGAGTGAGTGTATCTCAGTTTGTTTACAAGGAGGGTCTCTGAGAAATCCATTGAAATCCGATTCTAAGAGAATTTCAATGAGGATTCTGTGACAGAGTAAGAGAGACGGGACCCTCAGCCTCATTTTGACATCAGGATTTCAGAAGCTTACGCAGATAGAAGGGTTTATCAGTCACCTCCTGATAAGCAATATCTCAGTGCCTGTTCGATTAAAAATGCTCTTGATTCTCTAAGTATCACATTTTTTAAATGTACCGATTTGATGTTACATTTTTCCTTGATTATGTTACAATTGTAAAGTATTTAAATGTAGCTCGTTCATTAGAACATTGGTTTTCTCACTTAAAACACAAGCGCGGCATTGAAATAAAACAAACTAACTTTAAATACAAGAGTTTAACATTTAAAGTAAAATTACATTAAGCAAAAAAAGCTACATTTTTACTGAGCAGCACATATTTCTGTCATCCGCCATAATTATTATTTCTAAACCACATTAGCAACTTACTTAGTGCGCCACCTCTTGGCTGTGAACACAAAGGCGCGTGCGGCTTCTAATTCAGGCACGTGAGGCTGCTAACGTGAGGCTGCTAACTAATTAGTGCTCATGGTGTTTTGAGACTGGTGTGTGTGTGTGTGTAATGATTGGGTTTGAAACAAATTTGCTTACAGAGTTTGTAGAAAAAGGCAGACCGGAGGCTTTTAATGTGCGCGGTTTTTGATAATGTAATGCCATAAAAATGTGATACTGTTGGGCCACTTGTTTTATATCTGAGGCTGATCAGCTGATCACCGGTCACAACCAATCAAACCGAAAACCAGACATTTCTAATGACTGGAAGATCGACCAGTTCATCTCTATTTACAGTATTTACATCACTCACTCATTTAAGGCACACACACACACACACACACACACACACACTCGAACCTGATTAATCATGATCAAAATAAAATATTCAATTACTTGTGATATTAATTTGAGGTCTTATTTGAGAGCCCAGCACTTTTGAAAAGTTTTTATGAACATGCTTTAAAACAGTATTTAGGATTAAAACGTTCTCACAGAGAAATAGAAAATTTGCTACATTTCACCTACTGCCCTCTATTGGCCATAACACAAAACTAACCTTAACCTGCCACTTAATATTTGACATGATACTTGATGTATGATGGACACATTTCATGTAGCTTTACTTTACTTGAGTAAATTTATTAGAGGATATTTTTTCACTTTGTCTCCGATCACATGACCACAAATATCACTTGTACTTTTGCTTCACTACACTATCGCATGGCATTGCATCACCTGACAACAGTGGTGTTTCGTACGCGAAGAGGGAATTTCACCACCTGCTGACTATTATGTGTAATTGCGTGACTTGCTTGCGGAGCTGGTTGCAGACATCGATGAAAACAACACGTCCAAAATCGGGAAGCAGAAAGATAGAGAGAGAGATTTTGTTTTACTATAAAAAGGCTAATGTGAGCTAATACAAGCCCTGTACGTTTAATGCTTAAGTCAATGTGAAAGTGAGTACTGCTGTACTTTTACTTGGGGGAACACATGTAAATGGAGGACGTTTGTGTACTTTGCCCAGGTCACATGTTTTTGATAGAAATAAGGGAATTCTAAATGAAATTCTGTAGAGCATCTATAGCATCTAACGTCTATAGAGTTCTATAGTAACAATTCTGTAAAACATTCAGTTCAAAGCAAAAGTTTTTTAGACTACAACTGAATTCTACGGATTTCTATAAAGATTCTATTAAACAGTTCTGCAGAGTAAATACTCACGCAAGACCCTGTGATTTAAGATAACATAAATAATAAAAGCCGTGGTGTGTGTCAGTGTGTATCTGTACTGTATATGAGTAACCTGAGTTAACTAACAGACAGAGCGATCAAAGACCCTGAGTCACCATTGAGTGAGAAAAAACTGATCGGGCTGAGATTTGTGTGCAGTTCTATCATCCGAGCCTCAGGGAACACAACATTCCTCTTTAATTCTCTGGTTGCACATCGAAGCCAGACAGCTAATCTCTTTCTGACACCGACCAATAATATCTTAAAGCTCCCTCAAGACAATTACACAGCAGGGAGGTAAGGAGTGTGGAACTGCGGTGAGATTAGAAACCACTTCCCTGCTGTTTATTCTCAGGTCACTCTCAGCGTGACGTGACACATCTCTCGCTGTTTCCGAGAGCAGAAAGGTCAGCGTGGTGGCGAGCGGCGTCGAACAGAGCTGCAAAACATGCTAAACAACTGCAAAAAGGGCAAACATGAGTGATGACCGGGGAGAGAGGACCTGGGGGGATGGGGGGGGGGGGACTGAAAAATGGATATAGAATGTTTATTGGTAATTTTTTTATTTTTTTATATGTAGTTACACTGTAGGTGAATGTAAAAGAACATTCACGCCTTGAGAATTTTTGCCGTAAGAACTGAAAGTTTGCAAGAAATTTGCCTCGGCGTGTGAAGTATTTCCATCCGAACCGAGCGCCGGCGTATGTCTGGGAGCCGCTTGCGTCAGTGGAAAGCCAAGCCAAGTGAGTTTCTGTGGGTGTTTTTGCATTTTGTGCAAGATTTAGTGAAGACTTGGCACCATGGGTACCAAGAATATTAGCAAGGACGGTAGCAAGAAGAAAAGGGAGCCACTTTCACTTTGGTTTTTAAAGCAGCCGGTGCCGAGAGGAATCATAAATTAAGGTTAAGTGAAGTTTAATGTCTATTTATTTCAGATTTTACTTCATTTACATGTCTTCTCTAAATGTTTTGATTGTTTTCATATGCAAAAAATAGGATTATAGTGTTGGAAATTGGTAATATTGGTAATATTTTTGGGTGATTGGAACGTATTATCTGCATTCACATTATTTCCTATGGGATAATGTGTTTTGCTATACAAAATTTCGCCTTAAGAACTCGCCTGCAGTACGGATTAAATTCTAATGCGGAGGTACCGCTGTACAGCTACTTTTCCAGACTTAAAGCCAATTCTGCAGGCAACACCGCAAGACTTCACTGTGTAGTTTAACTGATTTAAGAGAGCATGAACACTTGGATGAAATGGAGAGGTATGTGTTTACATCCCATGCCCAGGTAATCCCAAGTTGTTCTTGCAGTATTTAACCCTCCTGTTACCTTCAAATTTACTAACATCTTTTATCCTTGGGGTCAATTTGTCCCCAGCAATTTCAACCTCCAGAAAAATATCATAATTAAAATTGTATAAAAGTTACTGAATATGCAGGAAAACATTTTTTTCAATCATTAATTTTGAGACTTTAAACATTGAATGGGGTCAAAATGACACCAAAGATAATAGGAGGCTCGAAGAGATCGGATCCAGACTCGCTACTGAATCCAGAGTTGAACTTGGAGGTAGGATCTCCTAGACCTGCCTGGAGACGTCACATCCTTCATGGCTAATGACGCATATTTCAAGCAAGGAAAGAACCCTAAAGAAAAGTGGGAGGGGCTTCCCCGAGGGTCCGTTAATATCAGAGACACCCACACAACCGTCAATCATTTCTGATTCATATGTCGACTGACTCATCAGACTTTTTTCTTGGCCGAGTAATAAGAGAAAGAAGTATTTTAGCTGGATAAGTCACTCTGAATTTAAAACGCAATGGTGTGAAAGTTTGTACGCCTGCATGTGCGCGCTATTTTCATTTACTCGTTCCTTTAGTATCATTTTACTGTATATCTATTTTATATTAAATAATCTTCATGATGAAACCTGACCTTAATGGAAGCAGTCTACGACTGCAAGCTTTTCTCTCTCTCTCTCTATCATGAGCTACAGTAACCCCATAAGAATATTCAGAACGTTAAGCTTCGATATGTCCTGCTATTGAACGATCTGCATGCAAAGATGAATAAACGTAGAGTTCTGCTTCTGAACGAGCTCTACAGTTCAATTTCATGGTTAGGTTAGGTCTTGATTTAGTTTGAAAAGCTTGAAATGAGGAGGATCGAGATTGAGGCTTTAATGGGCATGCTGTGTGAAATGAAACGCTCTCTCTCTCTCTCTCACACACACACACACACACACACACACAGTAATACTTAGGGCTGCGGACATTAAGTAGCCATTACGGTACTGGAATTGAGGTTAGTGTTACTTTTGACTTTTGGGGCCAAGTGCAGCCGGATTTTTGTGATATTTCAAGCACAATTAGCCTCCAATGTGGAAAAAAGCAAAAGTAGCACACAAGCCCAAATACTAAGTACTGAATGTGTGCACATTGTATGCTTGTGATGCTTGTGAGGGAGGATGATGGGAAATTATGGGAAGTCAGCAAAAAAGAAGGCTGAGATATAATTGGAGTGAGGGTGTGTGTGTGTGTGTGTGTGTGTGTGTGTGTATATATAAATATATATATATATTAAAATTAGTTTCATGATCTATATTATTTAAGCGTGACAAAAAGTGCAAAAAACTTCCATAGAACTTTAAATAGGAAGCCTTTTACTTTTACTTAGCCTTGTAGGTTTATAACAACAAATGTTTATGGATACAGTGAAACCTTGGATTGGGAGTCACGCAGTTTGTGAGTGTTTTCGCAAGACGAGCAAAGATTTTTAATAAATTTTGACTT
>JAQMYJ010000038.1:31330659-31342073 GCA_030014305.1 Clarias laeviceps
TAGTTTTGAAAGCCCCAGTATTGTTGTAGAAGGTAGAAAATAAATCACTGAAAAAAAAAAAAAAAGAAATTTTCAAGTGTTCTAAAACTTTTGAACGGTAGTGTATAAACAGAGATAAACATATGAGAGAACAAAGAAGAAGGAACAAGAAAACATATAAATTACGTAGGCTCTTATAGAATAGAATAGAATAGAATCTTTTGTCATTACACAAGTGAAACAAAATTAAGTGCTGTCCTCCTTGTTGCAAACCAAAAAAATGCTAAGTGCTGACATCATCCCAAAACAGTAGCTACAAAAACAAAGACTATCCCTCCTCCCCACCAAAAAACTAAATAAATAAATTACCCCACCCCATGCACCTCAACCAACATTTTTATTACATTAACATTACATCAGTGTAATATTACATAATAATAATAATAATAATAATAATAATAATAATAATAATAATAATTATTATTATATATATGTTATATAATAATAATGTGTATATATAATAATAATAATAATAATAATAATAATAATAATAATATTATATATATATTATATAATAATAATAATTATTATTATTTAGAGCTGTCTAAGCACATAAAACTTATCATATCTGAGTTCCCTTTCACCTGTGGTCCTACATTGGCTATAAATCCAATACGTGGCAAATCTGTTGCATGAACTGAATGAGCGGTCACACAAACTCATGACGCGTTGTAACTCAGATGCGATCAAAGACGTGTTGACGCTGAGGACAGACGCGTCCACGTGTTGGGTCAAATAAAATTCATTTGTAATTATGAATGTGAACCGTCATGACATGTACAGTAAATCCGATCTGACCAAAAAAAAAAAAAAAAAAAAATTTCAGAATTGAACAATATGGTTTGTAATAAATGTAGACTTTGTCTAACAGTCATTCGCTCTCCTAATGACTCGTTTCATCAATCTTGACACCATGATGGTATACGACACACATAATGTAGATGTCTGTTTGATAAGGCTGTGTTATTACACTTCCCAAGCTGGCGTACATTAGAATGTTATAATCAGCATGATCAACAGTATTTACGAGAAAAGGAAAACCATAGAAGACCTGACATAATGTTGGAATAAACAATTATAAAACTAATGTAAAATATAGTTGCAAGCAACGATGACGGGCCCAAGCACCCTGTGTCATCGCCAAACTGGGCACACTGTGTGTTATTTGAGTATGTTAAGACCTACAAACCTAAGACCTGTGTGTGTGTGTGTGTGTGTGTGTGTGTGTGTGTGTGTGTGTGTGTGTGTGTAAGTCTACTGTATGTGTGACTAGTAAATGTGTTTGTGCATGTTTGTGTGTGTGGTGTGTGTCTGTGTGTTAATATTTGTGATTTGTGTGTGTGTGATATGAGTGTGTTTGTGCATGTGTGTATGTGTGCGTACGTGCGTGTGTGTGTGTCTGTGTGTGTAAGTGAGTGTTAACATTTGTGATGTGTACGTGTGTACAATAGGCCGCAGATGCTGGAAAATAAGCATCACACTATAATGTTACTCAATGTGATGTCATTGAACATGATTTCACTGAATGTGTCACTAAACATAATGTCACTCAATTTAATGCCACACAGAAAGTTATTAATCTTTTTCAGCATACGTTCAATGGCTGATCTGTTTGGGATATCAAAAATCCCTCCGCAATTTTGCGTCTTCAATGTCTTTAGATCACATTGATGGTTATATATCAAAATCCATCTGGTGCATTTTTGCAAATTACCCAAAATAACCGACCTTCTATTGAGTCGAGCCCAGGACATGCGAAAGTTGTTCAGCTCAATGAGCTCAAAATGTGTACCGAGTTTTGTGTGCATTCGTGAAAGTGTGTATGAGCCATGTAGCAAAATCTCTTGTGAGGGCCCCTGAGGGCCCCGGGTCATGCAACTCTCAGGCATACGAATGGCAGCAGATTTTCAACCTGATTTTCATGAGTTTTTGAGCATGTTAAGACCCCCCAAAAGCCCAAAAGGGTGGAAATATATACTGTATATAGAGTTGCAAGCAGCGATGATGGGCCCAAGCACCCTGTGCCATCACCACCCCGGGTCCACCGCACAACCTGTGTGTTAATTGAACGTGTTAAGACCCACAAAAAACAATTGCCACTTTATGCCTTCTCAGGAAAGGCTCATAGAGGGGTTATGAAGCACTATGATCACTGACGTTAAGCCAAGTGAATTTACTATGGGGGGAAATAAGGGAGAGCTAAAACTCCTTTAATCAAGCTTATATGGAAAAGAAGCTTGCACATATTATAGTCCGTTGGCTGATCCATAAAATCCCCAAAAATCCGATTTCCTGCTTCCTTTATTTTCCTTTCATTATTCCTAACACCCCGCTGAGATTTCCTCTTTTTCTTCCCTCTGGTAATGTACATCTGATTCGCAAATACAATTTCAGATGTTCAATATTAAAGCATCAATAAAAGCATCCTAGTTCCGTCTCTCTAAGCATAACTCTGTTAACATGCTATTTCCATTTCTTGCCCAGAATATTGACTTTTTTTTTCTCTCCTGCTCACGAAGAAAGCAGTGGTTTTCTTCCTTATTTGCTTTTTTATTTAATGTAAATTTATTCACTGAATTGGTGTAAGATTTGGTGCTAAATACATTTATATATATTATATATTCCGTAGATTCCTCAGCTGAATGCTAAAGTCTTAAGGCGTCCATCTTATTAATGTTTATGCATCCATGGTGTCTATTTTTGTTCAAAATGCAACATGTTGTTGGATATTTGAATGTATTTTAATTTATTATCACTGCAAGCTTTATGTTTGTTTTAGATTAGTCACATGAAGCTGAAATGGTTAGAATGAATACAGATGGCTAAATCTAGCCCTCGGTACTATTGCAGATTAAACAGTTTTGCCACTTTTCAGTGTAAAAAAAGCATGGATTTAATTTTAAATATTTTCAACCACCTCTAGGAACAATTTTATAAAATGTAATAAACAAGCATCCAGTAAGGGCAGGGGTTTGGTTAAGGCATTGGAATTCTGATCGGAAGGTCCTGGGTTCAAACCCCACCATCTCCATTTGCCACTGTTGGGTCCTTAACAGTCCACTTGGCACATCCTGGTGGTATACACGTAATTATACACGTAATTTCTGTTGCAGTTACTTATGAGGTCAATTCAATTCTGTAGCGCATTTTTGTCATTGTCACAAAGCAGATTTACATAATCAAAAGAAGGTTGACAGCTCAACGCCCGACTGGAAGGGGTGAAGGATCTTGTTCATGGTCCATCAGTGGCTGTCCAGTGGTGGTGGTGCTCAAACCAAGAACCTCCTGGTCATCAGGCCATTACCTTAACCACTTAGCTACCCCTCCACCTCCTAACCAACCCCCCTACACTCAGATTTATCATGCCATAAAAATGTGAGTCACCCTGAATAAGGGCATCTGCCAGATGCCATAAATGTAAATAAGGAGATGAACAACTTTCTAATAATTTGCTTAACCATTAATTGTGTGTATGTGCGCTTATACACAAATACTTTACACCTCACCATCCTTTTTATTCTTATCCCATGAGCCTTTATCTGACACAATCCACACATCTGGAAATACAGCGTGAACTACTTTCTCGCTGTTGGAGGTTTCCAGATGCTGTGCAAATCACTTTTTAATAATAAAAGGTAAAAGAAACCCACAGCAGATATAACGACTACTACCATAAAGCGCCATCAGAAAAAGTTAAGACAATTAATTAACATTAAAACCACCTGGGTTTTGGGTTTTGGGCCCCCCCCCCTCCACCCCCCCCACTTCACCCCCCCCACTCCACCCCCCTCAAGGTGCCAATGAGGGCAGCTCTGGCCCCAGGCAGTGGCTCTGCAGGTGAACCTTGGGTGCACATAATCCTGTCACCAGTTTACTGGTACAGTGTGTAATTGATAATCAATGTTATTGCTGACTGGTTTGTCGAATATAGTTAAAAGACTAAATTCTGGCAAATTCCCTTCCTGGTTTCCAGATTTTGTTGCTCAGAAATAATTTCCTGTCTATACTTGAGACATTTAAAATGCTTATCTGAGATGGATGCTAAAATCTGACTGAAAATGACAAAGTAATTTGTGCTCTTTAGCTAAAATAACATCAGAAAAAGCTTTTAAAGGTTGCTATAGCTACTTCAGTTGCATCTTTCCCCATACGTAATAAAAAAAATCATATATTTGTATATGGGTCAGTGTCAATGGATCTGATGAGCCGAGAATGTCAGGTAGCATCTTGACCAACGATGTGATGGTGATAGTTCTGCTGGTGCTATTCTTTAACACGTCTGCGATTTCATCATGAACAGCAAGATAGAACAAAGAGTGAATGTGAAATTCTGTGTGAAATTGTGCAAATCTGCCAGAGAGATGTTTCAGCAAGATTACGGCGATGCTGCGATGAGTCATTTGAGGTGTTTTGAGTGGCATGCACGCTTCAAGAGTGGAAGGACACCCCCCTCAAAAAAATGTCAAACCATTCTGTAACTTGTGCATAATGATCGTCGGAGAATTTATCTGCAGGGTCCAGAGTGTTAATGGCAAATTCTACTGCCAGGTTTTAAGGCATCTGAGGGGAGGTCGTATGGCAAAAGTGGTCAGATCTGTGCGCTCCAATCTTGCAAATTTTTATACCCCCCTCGTAGTAATAATAAGAAGAAGAAAAAGAAAAAGAAACAACTTGATGTGTTTGATCAAGTGCTGTTTTATACACTAGAAATATAATGAGTGTGGAAGCAGAGTAATTACTGTAATTATTGCAACTAGGGCTGCACATTCAAATCCCAAATGTTTTTATAAAATTTGTTCAAGTTCAGCTGGACCAATATAAACACTGTACTGTATAATTCCGCATTCTAGTGTCGTGTGCTTGCGATAAACAGTCCCTACCACAACAACCAACAAAAAACATCTACCAGCAAGATGCGAATCATTCCAAGTGTCACAGCCTGTAAAGATCAGCGCGAGAATAAAACTGCACTCACCTTAGAACCAGTTCTTGCAATGGAAGGTAGTGCTTTTATTGTTTTAATAGTGCAAGTAGTTAAAACTTAAGCAAAATAATAATGCCCTTTGTTTCATAAACCGTCAGCCATTTTCTTCAGAGGTGCACGTACCCACAGGCCCTGCACCTCCCAGCACATTCCAGGTGTGAACAACATCTCTGATAAGCATCGTTTATTACATTATTACATCATTATTATCCATATAGTAAGTGGAAGACTGACACTCACCACTTTATCAATCCTTGACCCGAGGGTGCGAAACATGTCACTAAGCCTTGATGCTGCTGCTGGTCTAATTCGAGGCCATCTCTAAAGCTTTTGGATCCTGGCTACAATGCAATTAGAATTTAAATTCTGATCTTGTGTGTCTTCACCCTCTTTACAGCTCTCTGCGAGCATGTCTTTATTTATGTTTCTAGGCTGGCGGTTAAAGGTTGCGGTCACGCCTTACAAGTGTTCTGAAAAAACAGAAAAATAATTGATGCTATTTCTATCAAAAATATCCACCATCATTAACAATCCAGTTTGTTGCAGATTTACACTCAGGCTCCCAACCCCCCTAATACTCCCAGGCTCGTTGGAAGCTACCAATCACAATGTTCCATCCATCAGTGGCTTCTTGCCTTGACCATACTGTACCCTTGCACAAAAACATCTCTTACACCAACAAAGGTGTTTTGCAATTCTGTCCCGCATCTGTGAGACCATCTAGAATCATCTCCATAACCTACGTCCAAATGCATGTGTGGACCCATGTCCAATTTGCACCAATTGATGAAGGTTCAATTAATGTGGTAACCTGGGTAGTTAGGTTAGGTGGTGTCTTACAGTAAATATAATCAAGGTCTGTGTCTGACACAAATTCACTAGTTGTCTATGGAACAACCTGTACAGCATTTGGTGACCTAGTTGACTATATGCTACTTCTTTGCTGGGGTACATCAGTCCACACACCGTACACCCATAATCCACTCATATTTAATTAGATCTACAGAGCAGGTGTGCAATGAAACAGAAATGGCTGTCCCCACTGTAAGGAGACCATTTTCTGTACCTACCACTGACTGATGTTCCCTCCATCCTCAGAACACTGAGAGGTTTCAGGAAACCAATAGGGACATCTGTCACTATCATTTGTAGCATATTCACCTCTCCTGATGTGATATATCTGCGCTAAGCTCGCTCAAAGTGTCCAAAGGTGATAGTTTTGCCATCTATCTACTGTATATCCAGTAAACACCATACCTAGTGGATACACCAGGGTGTCATTTATACGCTTATTGTATCTCTCATTGTTGTAACTAATGACCATTGAGGAGTATGCAGTGCTAGTAGCATTCTCATATTTTGATCAGGCACTGCAGCTATGTAATCCGAAATAGTCCAATTTTTAGCCTCCCACTCATGTACACCTGGTGGGTTATGAATATTCTATGGTTTCTGCACCCTCCGTGATACACCGGTTAGAAAATGAGGATGGATTCTCTCTTGGGATGCATTATACTATTGAGTAATAGTTCTCTCTTTATCAGTGAGAATACAGGATGCATTGTTTTGCTCTTTCAATGTCTTTCTTGCATATTTCATGCGTGTGAACAATTCATTCTAAGGTACTATCTTAGAAATATGATGCATACATTACTTACCTCAAAGGCAGTACGGTTCTATGGCGTTTAGGTTTTTCCCCTATACAAGGGGTTAAGCGGCGTGCGCTGCGAACCAGACGAGTTGTTGTAATGGTTCTGGGTGAAGTCAGGGTGAAGCCCTTTACAAGGTGACCTCTGGCTCATCACCACTATCATCAGGATCTCTAAAGGGGCTAATGCTTTCATGGAGCAGGTGATTCCCAATTTTCAGAAGTCCTATTGTTGACCGTCTGACTAGTGAAGCTCACTGGGGGGCGGTTTTGAACTTGATTTGGACTTCACTGTTTAGGAGCAGGCAGCCTCTAGATCGCTTGATGTATCAGATTCATAAAATGTATCTCTAACCCTTTTTTACTGGGTCACATTTACTGCATTTACTGCAACATTTTACAGCTTGAAACATTTGACAACTGAACATATACAGGATTCATTTTCCACGACACTATTTATCACTCTATTAATATTTTTATTTTTAATCTGGTTTTATGTTGCATCATATTGTGTTTTGATATAGCAAAGGAAAAACATGCTGTGTTCTTATGAGCTTCAAATTAATCTTTAACCACAAAACTAGCAACAGGAAGAAAAAAAAGCTAAGGTTTAGCCAATATCACAACAGTAATGTTTTACCTGCAAATTATAAAGGCCAGAAGAAATTCAATCCTTTACAGATTCATGGATTCAGTCCTGGGCTGATTGGTAATCAACATCAGAAAGCTTGTAGGCATAATTTAGAGTCGCTGATTAAATATGAACTCTTGATAAGACGTGCAAAGATTACAGGCCACCTGCTAGCACTAATTAAGATAATTATATGGTTTTGGACTATTTCATGTGTGTGTGTGTGTGTTTAAGTAAGAGTAACAAAAAAAGCTAACATGCAAATGATTCAACGCTGAAATCCCTGAATATTTTCATACAGCCACATTTGCCTCAGCATTTAAATGACGCACTCGCATAATCAAGCGCGATTAATTACTCGTGATATTACACTTAAGCCTGCTGCTAATATGGTAATGATGTAGCATTAAGAAATACCATGTTTGCATGAAGGATAAGATGACATCACATTAAAGATATCTATATTTGAAAAAATTATCACACTATTTTGCATTTTGTGTTTAAGAATTATATAATTAGTGTTAAACATATTTATTGTGCTTCATACATTTTTGTGGTCACCAGATAATTATAGCTAATATTAAACTGGCCTAATGACACACTATGAAGAAGAAACATTTTAGTAAATGTAGTTAAAAACTGACTGAGCTTCTATAACTCTAATTCTCATTTCAGCCTTTTTGTCTGATACGGTATGTTTCTGATGTGTTTCTCCTAAAATTCACTTTGAGAAAAACTGGTGACCCTGGACAATTAGCAACAGGAGCCATTCTTGAGACGTAAGGGAAGTACAGGCATTGGGGGCCTGGAACCTAACCCAGGAGACTTTTGGGCACAAGGCAGGGTACACCCTGAGCAGGGTGCCAAAATCACACACACACACACCACTGACATTTGGGTTCGCCGATTAGTCTAATCTGTATGTCTTCGGACTGTGGGAAGAAACCGGAGTACCTGGAGAGAACCCACCAAGCACAGGGAGAACATAAAGAAATCCACACACAAATCCAAGGTGGAAATCAAACCCTCAACCCTGGAGGTGTGAGGACACAGTGCTAACGACTGCACCACCAAAGTGGGAGTTTTTTACAGGGTCAGGTAGCAAGCTTGATGCCGATTGTACCCTTGGTCAAAAGCGCAACAGTGGCAGCTTGATGGCCTCCAGGGACCTTCTGCATCCATAATCTATAGTCTCATTTAGGTTTTACACGGACCTCATAGATATCTAGGAGACATAAATGATACATGTTAGAGAGCTCTTTTCTAATTTTCTTTTCCTCTGGAATATGACAGCAATAAAAACTAATTAGCACAACTATAAAGAAAGGAAAAAGTCAATTTAACCATTTACGATTACCTTGTGTAAGTGAGTGTGTAAATCCTGTATGACTGAGAATAAGAATGTGACTATACAGCTGTTTAAACCTGGATTGTAAAAGTGTTAATACATTTTCCATAACAGCAGCTCTGATAGTAGTCCAGCTGAAGATCACATTAATATTAAAGCATATAATATTAAAGTTTATTTTAATACATTATAATTTTTATAGTAACAGCTCATTTAAAGGGACATCTATGGCAAGGGTTCCATAAGATCAAATTAAAAGCTATGTTAATAGAGTTTCAGTCAAAAGTTTACATACACCCATCATAAATGCCATGGCAGTTCTGGGCAGTACTGTAACGACGCGGGTCTCATGAGGGGCAGAGCCGTGCAAAAATGCTTTGCACTGTTTGGAATGGGTTGCCGGACCTGGCGGCGTGTCCATATAAGGGTCATGATACCTCCGCACTTCGTGCGATCATTAGGTAGCACCGGTAAAAGGTATCAGGGCCAAGACGAAGACAAAGTAAAGAAAGGACAAGTGTGCAGAAAGTTAAGAGACAGAGGCAAAGTCCCAGCATCTGTCTTCCTAAAACGCCAGCAAGAGAGAGAGAGAGAGAGAGGAAGAGAGAGCGCCACGCAGCCGTTAGCGTGCGCTCTCAGCCGCTAAACTATAAAATTTCCACAAAAAACACAAACCCTGTCTCTCTAATAAATCTTCGGTAAAGGGCGAAGGTCCCGTGAGGATATAGGTTTTGTTTTAGCTTCCAGAGCCCAGTCCGTTCTCGCGTAAACAGCGGAGCTCTGTTTATCTTGTTTTCAATTTTCATTTGTTTCCTTTTAAGTTCCTTAATTAATAATCCCACGCCATCTCCAAACGGAAAGGTCTTCCTGTGCGTGTCATAAGCACTCTCACAACTCCTATTTCATTGACCCCCTTTAAAGCCCTGCGTCAGGGCTCTTATCATTAAAAACACCCCGTGGTGCGGCTCTCCATACCGCACCACCGTAACAGTTTCTATTTCTTTCAGAGGCAGAATAATTATCCACCAACCAACCTTTTATGGGAAAAAAATAAATAAATTGGAGCACTCCCTGTGCTTGGTGTTTCTTCCAGGCACTCCGGTTTCCTCCCACAGTCCAAAAACATGCAGATTAGGCTAATTGACATTCCAAATTGCCTGTATTGTGTGTATCTGTGTGTGCCCTGTGATGGATTGGCACCCTGTCCAGGATGTACCCCGTCTCATGCCTTAAGTCTCCCGAGACAGGCTCCAGGACCCCCATGACCCTGTAAACAGGTTAAAGCGGTGTTCTGTAGACGATGAGTGAGTGAGATTTTGGAGTACATGGTTAAATTTATTTTGGGTTTACTGAAATCAATACAAAGTCAGAAATTATGCTTACAGGGTCAAAAATATACACACCCACTAAGATTATTAATTCAGTGGTGCTGGAAGTCATAAAAATGTCTTTAATTTGCTGAGCCCAAGGCTTCTCCACTTCCTGTTAGTGATGATGATGGACTCCAGCTGGAGCTTCTATGTGGAACATATAAATGGTTTGCTTGCCGGGACTCACTGGACTGACCAGCTAGTACAGTACAATGGAAAAGTCCAGGGAGCTCGGTGCAGACGTGAAAAAGAGAACGGCAGATTTACACAAGTCAGGAACATCTCTCAGAGCCGTTCATACAGTAAATGACTGCAGAGCACAGAATCAGAATCAGAAAGAGCTTAATTGCCATGTACTTGAACAAACAAGGAATTTGTTTTGGTGACAGAAGCTTCCAGAGATGACAGCAGCACGAAACAAACACACAACACAAAACAAAGAATAAATTAACAAGAACTGGAATAGGATGTGGGGTATTATCAAATAAATACGAGTGGTATTGCACAGTATACAGTGTACTATACAGTAAGTACAAGGTTTTGTGAGGTGGAGCCACCCTGCCTGGGAATAAGATCTACAGTAAATTGTCACCATTGACTCAAAGGAACTTAAGATAATCAGAGACAACCCATCAACCATCAAGGCACAGACCTTCCATCAACTGAAAGCTGCTGGAACACCAGAGTCCCTGTCCACATTCAAGCCAGTTTTACATCACCATGAACTGTAAGAAAGCAAGGAGCCCCTGCTTCAAAATCCACACCTTTATAACTTCAACTGAAGTTGGAGGCTGACCACATAGTCCAAAAAAAAAAAAGCCTTTTGGAGGAAAGTTTTGACTAGGGTTATATTTGGAGAAATAAATGTGAGGTCTTCAACCTAAGCAACTATAAGCATTTCACTGCATATCGTACTGTGTATGACTGTGTATGTGACAAATAAACTTTGAATTTAAAAGAACACTGTGGTAGCTGTTAAGCATGGTGGTGGAAGCATCGCATTCTGGAGCTGTTTTGGTCTCAGTGGAACTGGTGCGCTTCACAAAGTGGTTGGAATCATGAAGAAAAAAAACAACCTCAGAATTCCTCAGCAAAATCTCAAATCATCAGTTATATTGTTGACTTTGGACAAACCTGAGGGTTTCAACAGGACAATGACCATAAACATGCATCCAAGCTGGCTGTGGAATGAATAAATCAGGCTAACATCAAGCTACAGGAGCCTCAATTCAATAAAACAATTGTGGGCTATGTCAGGTACGTGCCAGGAAGCCAAAATGTCTAATGAATTCCGCAAGAAGCTTGTCATTGGCCACCAACGTCTCGGGTTACTTTGCTGTAACCCTGTTCCCTGAAAAAGCGGGAACGAGATGCTGCGTGAAAACGCTATGGGA
>JAQMYJ010000038.1:31355991-31366348 GCA_030014305.1 Clarias laeviceps
ACCGGTTGTGTAAATGTGTATATATATATATATATATATATATATATATATATATATATATATATAATAAGACAACTGAACATATCGAATTAAATCATAGAAATACTGACTTAATACCTGAGAATATTGATGAAAACCTGAGAATATTAAATTTAAGAGATTTAAAGAAAAGAAACCTAAAACAAATAGTTTAAATAAACATTAGAAAGAAACAGAAACCATTTTTAATTAATATTGTATTGTTACAAATAGCTTATTAACTATTCATTAATTTGGGATGTTTTGTTATAATAATAATAATAATAATAATAATAATAATAATAATAATAGTTAATTTAACCAAAGAATATTTCATATATTTAAAACTGCTAATATAAGTAGTATTAAACCTGAGAATTATATAACAGAAATCTGGGATTTTAAACTCATATGTATTTTTCTTATATTTGAGATATGGGGGGGGGGGGATATTGTATTGTATGGTATCACATTTAAGCTGTTAATCATAATTATGGTGAAGTAAGTGTGTTTGTGTGTGTGTGTGTGTGTGTGTGATACAGTACCCTCGTCACTGCAGCCAGGCCCCATACATGGCTCGAAGTCCTGTGTGTGTGGACAGGGGACACTCAGGTCCAGCTGAGCCTTCAGCATCCTCTGCCTCATCCGCTTTCCTTTCTCACAGGTGGAGGAGCTGCAGGCCGACCACGGAGACCAGTTGGAGTAAATACACGTCTCTGGAGTGTCGTCTGTCCGAGTGAAAAGGACACAGTGAGATGCTGGAGGTGAGATATAAAGACATCCTTTGTGTGTAAATGAGAGAGAGAGCGAGAGAGAGAGAGTGGGAGGAGGTGCAAGGAGTAGGTAGAGAAGGTAGAGGAGTGTAAATATTTAGTGTCAGCTGTATAAAAAAATAAGTTTACAGGACGGTAGTGAAACCAGCAATGTTGTACAGTTTGGAGACGTCACAGCTGACAAAGAGACAGGAAGCAGAGCTGGAGGTGGCAGAGCTGAAGATGCTGTTATTTACTTTGGGAATGACAGGAATGGACAGGATTATGAATGAGTATATTAGAGGGACAGTGCAGGTAGGACGGTTTGGGACAAAGTTAGAGAGGCCAGATTGAGATAATTTGGAGGACTGTGCAGAGACAGGATGAGGGGTGTATCGGGTGGAGAATGTTAGAGAAGGAGCTGCCAGGTCCAAGGAGAAGGTTTACGGATGTGGTGAGGAAGGACATGCAGGGAGGTGCAAATGGTCTGCTGTGGGGGGACGGGAGCAGTCGAAAGAAGTAGAAGTAGAACAAAAAAAATTACAAAAAACAAATGAACAAAACAGTGTTAGTGTGAATGTGTTTAACTTTCTGTAAGGGGACTTGTGCATATGTAACATTTATGGAAGGAGTCTCCAGTATCGGCACTTTTAAAATGAGTTCCTGGAACAGAACAAAAACACAGACCTTCTTCTTTCTCCTCCTGAGCGATGTCTGCTACGATGTCATCAACGTTATCCGGCACGATGTTGCACTGCTCACCCTGAAAGAAGTAAAACTCAAATCTAGAGACTTTTATCTATGTGACGATAGTTAACAGGTAGCACTGCGGAAAGAAAGCTGACCTGAAGAATGGGAGGTAAACTAGTGAATGGAATTTTGCCTAGTGAGAAAAGTTAAAGTAGAGAGTAACTAGACAAGTAGCTAGCTAGGATTTAACTAACCAATGGAAGCTTAAACTTGAGAGTAAAGGCCCTTATTATTATTATTATTATTATTATTATTATTATTTATATCTTTTGACTTGAAAGGTTGGAAACATAAGAATTAAAAATATCCGAAGAGCAATAACAGGACAGACCTTGCGTGCGATTCTCTCCACCACCACCCTGGCCACCGGAGTTATAGCTCCACCCTCGGGGTCGTAAAACGGGCTCTGCGGATGATCCAGACTCGTAAGAGGGCGAATCTTCTCCTGTGGAAGTGTCGGCTTGTTGGGAGACTAAACGAAGAAAGACTGGATGAATTAGAGATGTCTTTTAAATAAGTGTTTGTATAATAATCATCACATCCAATCAATCATCAATTTGTTACAAAATTAAGTTTTTAAAACTGCAAGAAACAACAACGACACACAATGACAACAAACAAACTTAATCCCTGATTTCTGTGGTGTTTTTAATATCTCTAATCTGGAGCGCCAGCAGGTGGCACAATCACCCTGAGATGATCGTCTCTAAAGCTCGGTCCAAATCTCAACTCTTCAAATGATATATCTCAATTATATATGTAATACAGTATATGTTCGTCAAAAGGTTCTAGGCCAGAACAGAGCTCCAGTGAAGGTCCACATTCCCGGGACTCGGAACTTTTCCATCAGCCTTAACCAAATAAACACGCATCACTCAGTGTGATGAGGCAAAGTGATGCACACTGACCTCATAGGTGACCCCGCTGTCGGTCCCGGCATCCCATGGGATCATATCCTGGATGAGCTTCTGCATCCACCCGCACTCCTTCGTACAGAGATCTTCAGCCGAGAGACCGACGTTCCAGTCGGGACTCGGACCCAGCATGGTCAAGAAGGACATGAGGTGACGAGTTCGGTCCACGGAGAACTCTGCCGAGGGAGCGGCTCGTCTGAGACACAAGCGGAATCACAAGTGAAATCATAACTTCATTTATGGTCTCATAATAATTTCTGGCTATTTTACAAGTTAACATTATTAATACTTTGTAGAAAGTTTATAGAAAAATAAACATGAAACTGGTTTCTTTTGCACTACGATTCTCAGGCTGCTACACCTGATCATCATGAGAAGATATACTGTATAGACAAGGAAAAGGTATAGACATACAGTATTAAGAAAAATTATTCCTATTTACTTTTCTGCTTTCAACCAAATAAATAACGTAACTTCTTATTCAATCATTTTGCCATGTGCAGGAGTGCAGACGTTGGAGACGAACATTTATTAAAAAGAAATATGGGTACAAAGGACAAAAGTTCTCTCATGACTGGAGAAAAAAGGAACAAGGAGGAGTAAATGGACAGGGGCAGGTGGGAATGAGAGATGGCCTAAAGCAGAGAGTCAGGAGCAGAATAACAAAGAGAATAAAGAAAATGGAGCAGAGAGAGAGAGAGAGAGAGAGAGAGAGACATGGGAGGGAAAACAAAGTGGAAGGAGAACACTAGAGACAAAAAGAGTGAGAGAAATGTGACAGAGAGAAAGTGAGACAGAGAAAGAGAACAAAAAAGAAAGTGGTTTACATTTTTAATGAGAGAGACAAAGAGATGGAGACAAAAGAGAAAGCATAATGAAGGACAAAGTGAGAGAAAAAAAAAAGAGAGGAAAGAATGACTGAGAGAAAGTGAGGCGAGAGAGTGAGAGAGAAATTCAGGGCACTGTCTCGGATGTGCTGGAGTCCCGTGGTGGCCAAAGCTGGCCTCATGTCTGTTATCACATGGACCTGTTATGAGTTTGTGTGCCTCGTAAACCTGACAAAAAGCAAGAGTCAATTATGGATGCAGCAGATCAGCGTCTTCCTGTGCAGCTCTGAAAACAGAAAAACTGGGAGAAAATGCTGTTGGGATTAACCAAGAGATGAGCTGATAGAACCACAGGTGGGTTGATCAGCTCCTGGCCCACCATGGCTAACTTACAGCAAGGCTGCCCCAAAGAAAGTAGAAACCAATGACCAAAGTCCAGACCAACAGTGTGGCCACACAATGATACCCCAGCCAGAGGATGAGCAGGACGTCTCCTGAGCATGTGGCCAGTCCGCTTTGACCCCTGACTCTGTTCAGGTGGTATTTACTACGTATACCCTGCCACACCTACAACTTCATTGCATCATCAGGCACCACTGAGGACATCACTCTGTCTCCCTGCATATCCTCTTAAGGTTGCTGCATCACCGTGTACCACTGAGGACATCTCATCAAGCCTCGGACAATGGTGCATCACACCGCACCCCTGAAGACATCACTTCCAGCCCTGCTCAGACCACAGAGGGCAGCAAGCTGTCTCCTTGCTCTGTTTGAAGAAGTCGCTCCAGCCTCCTGCTCTAGTGAAGGACGTCACTCCACCTTTAAACCCCACTGCAGGGTAGTGACTGATTCATGAAGAATTCGGCTTCCCCCCTCTTTCCTGGGGACAGACATTTCTCCTTCTGCTTGTTGCAATTTTTTAATGACTGTCCAGGACCGCCTTTTAGATTTAATTCTCAACATCGGGAGCTGCATATTAGAGGGCCAGTAACATCAGGGTAGCATCCTATACATATTATAAAAATTTCCCTTTGGCATTAATAAACTCTATCCATCTATCATCTTACATGGACTGGAGTACTGTACCACTCAGTCACTCTCGGCCAATGGTGACCACTGGAGTTCTTAATCAGTCCTACTGTAGCTCGCCTTGGCTAAGTACTTAGCCTCCTGTAGTATTCTCTGTAGATTCAATTACAATTTATGATTTTCAGTAATGCAAATTAAGTAGATTGGTATGCTGTTTAAAAGTGCCCTATACACGCCCTATAGATATGCCACAATTATGCCAGGAGTGAAAGCAGCAGAAAAGTACAGTATATTGAATTGTGAAATATTTTCAGTACAATATTTTAAATGCTGCCTGCCGTGTTTGTATTGCAAGACTCTTAGCTCAAGAATCAGGCCTATGTCATCAAATCAGCTGATAATTCTCCTCATGCAGTAATTACACGATGATCGAGTTCTCGCTCTCTTGTTGTCGGTCCGACTGCCACTAGTGATTGCTTAATGATCGCAGATATTCATTTGACAATTTAGCAAAGACTCAAGCGAAGAAGATTATGTGAAGAAAAGTGCTAATTAAATGACATTGGAGATTGTGGTTTATTAAATCAGTAGGTCTGAGTGTGTGCAAGAAGAGATTCAGGGCAAAGTAAGACAAATGTTCTATAAACAGAGAGAGAATCTAGAAACAAATCTAGAATTGTGTCTATAATAGCTTTATATTTGTATTTCTTATGTGTCATCCATCTACCGTAAAACATTCAGGAATCCAAAATGGGTTTCTGTTGACATCTACAGGTGTTCAAGTCAAAGCGGGACTTTAGATTAAAGAAACTCCCTTTATTTCTCTATATAATCAACTGCTACACTAATACACTTATCCCAGTGATTCTCTAGTGCTTGGACACCATCAAGGTAGAAAGTTTTCTCAGTACACCGAAGCCATGATCAGTACACTGTCTGATTCATGTCTGAAACGCCGGCCTCCCAGGAACTCCTTTAATGCCCCAAACATGTGGAAATGTCTTGGAGCGAGGTCAGGATTGTAACTCCCAGCCGAGTTCCTGTAATGTGCAAGTGGTGTTGGTGAATGAGTGCGTGTACAGTTCCCACAGACAGATGCGTTTTTTCCGCAAGTTGATTTGCAAGGACCAGGCGTTCCACTCGCTGGATGTTCACAGGAATGACTGCAGGGTGCTCTGAGCCACCACGGCCCGGATCGTCATACAGACTTTTCAAAATGTTTGCACCATGCAGATGTTTTCCTGCTACTGAGAGTCTCATCACCGTATTGTGCTTGAAGTCGATGTAAATGTCAATCACTTTTGCACGCGCATTCATAAGTCCCGGTTTGACTCGAACGTGTGTATAGTACACTACAAAATCTTTTGTAATGCACTATATTCACAAATGTACACTTGTAATTTCATTGTATTTAATGTGCATTATCACTCAGAAAAAATTATTAACAAAGTCTTTACTTTAACTAAGATGAAAGTATTGGCACCCCAGCTTGATTTGTTTCGGTCACTGTTAGCATGCTGGCTCAGACACACAGGCTCATGTGTTTTATGTAATAAAATCGAATGTAGCTGACACCGCAAACACGACTGCTTCAACTCATCATTTTGCTTCCTGCTTCCAAAAACACAGTTCGGTCAGCTCCGTGCCACTGATTTGCGATGCCTGAAAGGTACACAAACCGATCACTGCGTCAGGATGTTCATCTAAGGACTGATGTCAACACTCACTACACGACCTGAGAGAGACACACCGGTGTGAGTGCAAGGTCGAGCGTGTTTATGCATTCTTATTAGCAAGCGTGCATGTGTGTGTGTGCGTGTGTGTGCGCGCGCGTGTGTGGGAGTGTGAAGACAGCACTCCAGCTGGTGCTAATATGCCATGATCTCTGAGAATAAACCTGGAATTAACTTGAACAGAACTGTCTCCGAGGCACTTGGCATCCATCTGTAGCATGAGTACACACACACACACACACACACACACACACACACTGCTAAAAGGAGAACAGCAGCACACAGGGCTAGACTGAACCACATTCATGCATGTGCATGCAAACCTGCTTGAATGTTTACTGCAAAGACGTTTCACCACACACACACACACACACACACACTGCACATACACACTTAGTGATTATTTTTTGTTGTTGTTGTTAAAGGTGCCAATATTTCTGGAGATGACCGTTCAGAGAAGATCTCATTTTAGTCACACAACCAGCACACACACTCCCACACACACACACACACACACACACACACTCATACACTCATACACAAGCATTGAAACTCAGGCAAACCACGCATCTAAATTGAGGCTCCACCCGCTTTGACAACCTGTAATTTCACAGTCTGCATGTCAGCGCACTGCTTATCGACTCAACTCAAATCTTCTGTAGCTTCTGGAAACTTCTGATGCCACGGCAGTATGGTTTTCCAAAGCACACTCACAAGCGTTGCATTCTTCTTTTTTTTTTCCTTTATCTAAAAATATCATGACTGAGTCACAGACGAACAACGGGAGACAGGACAATGAGGGCAATCGAGGAAAGAATGGAGGGCGGGTGGGGAGGATGGGGGGAGATGGGGGGTTAAAAGAGAACAGAACATCTTTATATTCAGAGATTTATTTAAAAAAAAAGATTCAAAGTGTTTACAAAAATCTAGCATTGATTCTCCAAAGGTTTG
This sequence comes from Clarias laeviceps, assembly GCA_030014305.1. NCBI lineage: Eukaryota > Metazoa > Chordata > Actinopteri > Siluriformes > Clariidae > Clarias > Clarias laeviceps. The sequence continues at coordinate 31,362,966 of JAQMYJ010000038.1, forward strand.
TTTCAATTCATATTCGTTGGGAGTCGTTGCTTAATTCTCTACAACAGCAGCTCCGTTTTAATATTGCATGGTTTCTATAGTGACGGCTCAGAAATGAGTATAATTGGTGAACTTTTCTGTAAGGAGTCTCCAGTGTCAGAAGTACAGAAGTGTTTATGCTAATGTCGTCTATGCTGGAGGTGGGATGGGTGTCTTCCATCTCCACTTTTTACTCACCTTAATCCATAGAACATTCCGTCACCTCCTGACATACAGTATCACTAATAAATACTAAATGAATAATAATAACTAATATTTCAGACGCTGGATAATGACTACTGTAGGTCCTGCACTTCTACTCTCCATACAGCAGATTGATGCATTTCTTCTTACAGCAAAATCTGTTCTACTAAATTATGATGTAGCAGTGGAACTCCAAAGGGCCCACTGGAGACCATCTAACACGTCTCTGAGGAGCTAATTCAACACTTATGACTCAACCCGGGAAACCGTTACACCATTTTATTCTGTCAGAGAAATGATTTTAAAAGAAATCTGAAGTTCCTGATAGTTTTTATAACTTTTGCAGAAATCCAAGGATATATTCTGTTAAATTATGTAAAATCTACAGGAACTTAATTAGCAGTTTTGCAAAAATAACTTTAATTAATATTTATAACACTTTGATGTCATCTATTTAGAATTACAGCGGTACCTCGGCATACGAGTATAATTCATTCCACAGACGAGTTATTAAGGCAAATTCTGTATTGCAAAACACATTTTCCCATAGGAAACTATGTAAATGCAGATAATCCGTTCCAGCCACTCAAAAATAGTACCAATATTACCAATTTCCAACACTACAATGATATTTTTGCTTATAAAACAGTCAAAACATTTAGAAAAGACATGTCTGTATGCCAAAGTACCACTGTATGATAATTATTAAGTAATTAATTATAAACTATGACAACTATTTTGGTGATTTAACATTTTATTGTCAAATACACACCTTAAGGTCATATTAAATGTCGTAATCCTCCTAAAAACTCTTTTGTTAAAAAAAAAAAATACACAAGAAAGGCTTGCTAAAGGAAAAGATTAGGCAAGAAGAGCTGGTTTAAATAAAAGATTACATGATAAGAGCTGACTTAAACAATTAGGCAATAAAATCTGGCTTAAACAAGAGCTGGCTTAAATAATTATGTGATAAGAGCTGTCTTAAACAAAAGAATACACAATACAAGCAATCTTAAACAAAATATCATGCAATACGAGCTGACTTTGAAAAAGATTACAGAATAAGATCTGGCTTAAACAAAGGCTTACCCGATAGGAGCTGGATTAAACAAAAAATTGGACAATAAAATCTGTCTTAAATAAAAGATTACACAATGAAAGTAGGTTTAAACAATAGATTATGCGATAAGATGCAGCTTAAACAAAAGAAAATGACAAATTCAGCTGTAATGTATTTTGAAAACAAAAGCATAACCTACTTTGTCCTGAAGATGCTGGAAAAGGTTACAGATTTACCATTGATTCCTACAAAGCGTTAATGATGGAGACTCCTTCCGTAAACAAACATCTCTTCTGAAGTTAGTTTGTTGTAATACTGGATAAGAGTCAAACTGTGTAAGTGGTCTGATTAAATGAGATCTATGAACAATTAGAAATCCCTGAATCATTCACAAGCCTTCTAATCAGGAACAAAAAGTCCAGCCACCCAATGTTCAATATTAGTGCACTATGTTCTATATAATTAGTGTTTTATATCACTCATTATATTCACTTTTAAAACACACACACACACACACACACACACCACATGCCATATGTTAAGAACTGACACACACTCTGAGCACATATGGTTTTAGATTAATAAACAGCCTCCTGCTGTAATTAATTTACACTGCTGTAGATTCCATTTACATTTTAAGCATAAAAAAAAAGGATTTGGTGGAACATATAGTAACACCTGGGACAAATTCAGTTCCTTTCCTCCGCAAAGCACCAAATGTTTAAAACACTAATTTATTAATATTATTTTAATAAATTTACCAACAGTGAGCCACATGATTCGTAAATTATTAGGAATAACCCCTAGAGGGCGCTCTGTGCCCTTGGACTGTCTGCGTTTTGTATTTTCTGGGACTTTTTGGGGACATGTGTCCTAGTTTAGCCTTGTAATTAGCAGTAGTATTTAATCTCCTGAGTTTACTCTTGTCCTTGTCTCACATCTGCTGTTCTGTTGTCGCTCCCGCTGTTGAGTAGACCAGTTATTTCCTGTTGCTGTACTGTTTTATCCACTGTTTGTTATTAAAGTTTTTACACTGGAGTTTCTGCCTACTAGGCCTTCCGTCAATCTAAAAGTGATACAAAGCGTGCAGGATAAATAGAAGAGAGATCACCACAAGAAAAGGAAACTGGGAGAGTTGAGTGAGCATCGCAGCTGGGCAAGGTGTGCGAACCAATGTGAGGAGAGGACAGATGGAGAAGACCTGTGACTCTGTGCGCTCAGTTTAAGATGGAGGTTGACAGGTGAACCACAGCACCCAGTCCCAACATGAGTTCAATACAATCTTTAATAGCTCTGATAGCTCTTATAGCTCTGTCGTGTGTCCTAAAAGCTTTGCTCTATTTCCAGTCAGCCCTGAAATGCAAATGCTCTGTTTACATCTTGCACCACATGAGCCATGCATTGCACCGCCAAAGTCACGCCCTGCTTCACTTACACCATGGTCAAGCCCAGTTCCTGTACTAATACCTGGAGTTCATACCTGCTCCGACCTTAGCCCCCATACCAAGCCTCCACCCAACCCCAATGCCTTGGTATTAGACAACAGGACCAAAGATTTTGGGCCGATGTCCTGGACCACCAGTGGCAGTCCAGAGTAGCATGTTTTGTAAGGGGATTTGTCAGGGATAAACTTCTGGATGGGACTCTGTACCCACTGACACTCTCCGTTTTGTGTTAACTGGGACATTGCATGCTCGGGACTTGTTGAATTCATGTCTCACTGTCATGTGTTTCCTGTTTATGTCACAGGTGTCCTAATTTAGACTTGTAATTACCGTGAACCTCGGATTGTGAGTAACATGGTTTGCGAGTGTTCCACAAGACAAGCAAAGATTTTTAATAAATTTTGACTTGGAATACGAACAAGTCTTGGTTTACGAGTACCGAGTATCATGTACAGTGGAACCTCGGATTACGAGTAACATGCGCTCTGTGTGTGTGTGTGTGTGTGTGTGTGTGTGTGTGTGTAATGTGCGTGCACATACACACACACATACATTAACGGAAAGACCATTTTTAAAACTGTTTAAAAATTAGCAAGGAACATCGCCAGTCACACTCGCGTGAGCGCATACTAACGGAATCACTGCTGTAAAGTAAA
>JAQMYJ010000038.1:31366448-31381154 GCA_030014305.1 Clarias laeviceps
CTATTTTACAGGATTTTATTGGCAACTTTTTTGCCAGTAAATTATTGTAAATTCTACAGTATGTTCTTTACAGTGTACGTAAAACATGTATTTTAATGCTTGAATAATTCATACATGTTTAATATTAATATACTTATAATAATAGTCTTATAATACATCGTATGCTTTGCGACAAAGACCATTGATAAAAGCGCTATGCAAATAAAATGATAATGTAATATGCAAATTAATAAAATATTATAATAAGGCTTAGGGCAACCCATCAAGGGGTTTGAAAATTTTGAAATATCGATCAATCTACGGCATTTGTTTAGACTGTGGGAGGAATCCAGAGAACCCGAAGGGAGAACATGCAAACTCTGCACACACAGAGAAGGGTTTGAGATTCGAACCCCCAACCCCGGGGGTGTGAGGCGACCATGCTGACCAATGTGCCGGTTAATCTAGTAATCAATTATGAAGATGCTTTTGGTTGAAATGATGATAAGGTTTTAATTAAAGTTCTCTAATTTTCAGGCATAAAGTAAGAAAGTAAAGGTGCTTACACATTGAGAGGCTGCCATGCAGGCCACTGCGCCTTCATCTTAATGACCGTCAACACTTCATCTCCCTGCAAGGAAAGAGGGAACACCATTAGCGTATGAAAGTAAAGTGCACTTGAGAAACATTCGTTACATCTGTACTCTTAACGTGACGCAGCAAGAAAGGCGAAGCTTAATTCCCTCTCTGCTGAAGGTGATGAATGGAGCTGCCTTTAATTCTCTGCTGAATGGATGATGGCATGAGAGGCTCATAAATTTGGTATAAATATTTAATCAGTTGCTTAAAGCATGCAAGTTTGCTGCATCAGTGTGTGTGTGTGTGTGTGTGTGTGTGTGTGTGTGTGTGTAAAATTGAGTAGGTGAAATGAGAACACAATTGTAAACTTCTGTCCAGAAGACGTCAGAAAGCTTTACATTTCGCTGATGCAGGAGCCTCCGTTCATAAATTACAAAAGAACACTATTTATTATTATTATTATTATTATTATTATTATAATACACAGGAATAATTCAATGGGTTACTTTTGAAACGATAATGTATTAGAAGGAGAGCATAATATAAAGGTATGATTTGCAGCTGTACTACAGGCAGAGCTGCCATTAGAGAAATTTAATTAACCATCTCCTGTCCAATCACAACCCGGAATTAAATTAGAAAATTAAATAAACCTTTTTTTTTTTTTTTTTTTTAAATAAGAAGGCCTATGTTGACAACAGGTCTGATCGACTAGATTTATTTTTTTTTTTGCTAGGGAATCAAAATGGCGGCATAATTACATACATAATGCATTGTGGGTAATTGCACAGGTCAGAGTGACACCTGTGAAAATTGTGCATTCAGCTGAGCAATAGATTCTGCAGAATTAGCACTCATTCTGTGGCTTAATGACCGCTGTAGAATTCAGTGAGACTGCTGCGAGCTCTGAATGGGCGAGCTTTAAGATTTTCCCCCACGCTCTTGCTGACCGCTCCGCCACACAATGGGAAGTCAGCGAACAGGACATGTGCCGACTGAATTATTCATGAGATTCCCGAATGCCTTTGACGTTGCTCTTTTGATGCATTGACTTTTCCCGCCAGCTATCGCAGTGATTGAAATGGTGTAAAAGAATATGGATGACTCTCTCGGTATTCGACATCACAGCCAGTTGGCAAGGCTGAGAAGCGAAAGAAGAAACTAAAACTATGTTGAGATATGTACAAGTATACCATTCATCTTTTCTCTCAGGGAGCTTTTCCTCCTTGCTCCTGTTTAACGGCTTGTCGACGGTTTTAAAGTCTGTCCTCCAACCGGGTTTTGGGGAGAAATCAAAACCAAATTTGCTTCCACTACCACTGCAATTGTCAGCACTCAGCTGGTTCTGCCTGACACACAGATATAATGAGAGATTTCAGCAGAAGACATCATGTGGCGAGCTGGAGAGCGTTTTCTCTCTCTCTCACTCTTGTGTTATTATGCAATGCCATCTGTCAACATGCCATCTGTCAACAGCAACGCATCACAAACCCAGAATTAACCACGCTCGCTGCCTCCTAGTCAGAATTATTCCAGTTCTACTAGCACCACATTTATGCATCAGAGCATCGAAATGCAGATCCTGTATGGATTTATCTTTATCTGTCATTAGACAAATGAGTGTGTGTGTGTGTGTGTGTGTGTGTGTGTTTGGGGAGTACACACTACAGCAGTTTAGCTCAATCTCACTATGTCAAAAATGTCATCTTAGCCAGCAAAATGATCTTAAATATAATGAATGTCATCTAGTATTTCGATCGTTTTACTCCATCGGCAGATGAAACAGCTTTTGTCTAGAAATAAACGCTTATAATCATTACATTTATCTGACAGCAAAAAGATGAAGCTTTTCAATATCAGGATTGAATTTATGTTTGGTTTATTTGAATATAATATATTTCTTTTCATTTTACATTTCCTATCATAACATTACATCAAACCGTATGTTTAGCTGTATTTACTCATTTCAAGCTTTAAATTGTAGGGACGGGAATCACCAGGGTCCGGCCGATACAGTACATTATGATCACGATACCTCGGTGCTGATTCAATTTGTATTGCAATTCTATAAATCATATCAATCCATATAGAAACCTCTGTATTCCAACTGGGGACCATGAAGGCCAATGGTGACCACTGCATTTATTCCCATTTTTACGACTGTGGTAAAACATTCACTCACTCACTCACTCACACACTCACACACTACGGGCAATTTGGTAACTTCAGTTTGCCTAATCTGCATGTCTTTGAACTGTGGCAGGAAACCAGAGTACCTGGAGAAAACCCACCAAGCACAAGGAGAACAGGCAAACTCGGAGGCAGGCAAACATGCACACAGGCGGGAACAGAACCTGGACCCTGGAGGTGCAAGGTGACAGTGCTCACCACTGAGCCACAGTGCCACCATAAATCGTATCACAATTTAATAAAAAGCTTAATTCATTATTATTATTATTATTATTATTATTATTATTATTTGTTTACAATCCTTAACAAACTTGGCATATAATTTACCACACAGGATGCCGTACTGCTTGACAGTTTGCGAATAGTTTACAGCACCACCTGTAGGATCATAGAGGAACTGCAATATTTCACTACCTCAGATGCAAACACAAATATTAAACAGATATTAATTTGCGCCAATCGCAACTAAATTATCCTCTTAAGCTTTTGCCAAATAATAAAATAAATAGATAAATAAAATGGGGAAGATTGTTATTCAATACCACAAGATTATTTCAAACTAGGACGACTAGGAAGGTTTAATCCTGTAATGGGTTTATTATAATATGCAGAAAAACATGTTTCAATTGATTAAAATATTATTACATTTCAGACCATGGATTTTTTTTGTCACATATTTTTGTCATTTCACTTTCCCATGGCTTTCATACCATTCAAAAAGTCATGCATAGTGATTCAGTGATTCACTCTTTTTTTTTTTTTTATTACAGTATGTTGGCCCAATGTTAATTGAATGTTAAATACATGAATGTTAAACAATGTGGGAAAAAATAGCAAATACAGGATCCTATTATATAAAACGCCACAGAAATGGAGGATGACACTGAATGTGACTGTAGCTGCTCTGATGCTCCAGAATCATGTCTGACGGATGAGACAGTGCCGTTACAGTAGCAGCAGCCCGGGTCGCTATATCATTATTTGATATTGTACACAAATGGAGTCCGAGGTTGTCCATGTGGAGAGCTACTCCCGCTGCACTACAATACACTCTGGATGGATAACCGCATTTCAAAGCATCTGCAGCTCGTGCCCCTGCCACTTTAAAATCCATTTAATTTAATTGAGGGAGCCTGGGATTCATTTTTCTGAGAGAGGAATAGCAAGAAAAAGAGAGAGAGAGAAAGAGAGAGAGAGTCCCACGCTCGCTATCATCCTTTCGGCAAAGAAAATGTATTAGAAATCCGTTCTCAATGGGAGGCGGAAAAATGCGGCCACTTTGATATGGCAGAGGAAATGGATGTAGTTAGAGTGAAAGTGATCATTCATTTCAGGGTAAGAATGGTGATAGTGGCAAAGATCATAATCCATCTTGAAAAAAGGTACTCTGGGGAAAAAAGGAAAGGCTATTTTATTTCAGTGAATCATTTCATTTTATTTTATTAAAGAGGAGGCTAACTCAAAACCACTGGGAAAAGACATCCTCTGGTCATATTTTTACATTTTCATGATGGAAATGTTGCGAAATAAGCTCTCACTTTGATGATCAGTCTCTTCAGTCTCAGTCTTAACACCTGAAGTAAAAGAATTTTAACATGAGCCTCGTCTTTTTACTTTACTGCTCCCTGTTCATGCTAACATCAATGGAGAAATAATCACTGCCTGATTCACCTGACCTGGCTGTGCAAATCTTATTCCAGCATAACCTTGGATGTGGCCTGATTCATGCGTCCTTCAAAGACAAATCTGCCAAATCTTCCAGATCATCACCGATCCTCCAGCACAGTTCACAGTCGGTGTGGGACACTCTCCCTTGTAAACCCCTCCAGGTTTCTGTCTAACCATAAGAAGGCCAAGTGTTGGCTAAAGATCATATTGCCATTATAGTGGTCTTTTGGAAACCTCACACTGGCTCTGCTTTGTTTCTCGTTGATGAAGGGTTTGTTTCTGGCTTTGCATGACTTTAGCGCCGCCTCTAGCAGCCTGTCGAACCATCCTCATGGTGCACGTCACCCCAGCTTCAGAAGCTTCAGCTTCAGACCTTCATGGTGTTTGAAGGACACTTGACGTCATCATGTGGTTATTGAGTGATATTTGAATGTGTTGCAGTTGCAGTCATCCGTGTTCATAAAGACTGGGTTTTTGCCTTCTTCCAGTCTGCAGATTTTCCATCCCCAGTGCCAGCTGCTTGACCTCGATTGTGTGTAGTGCCGTCTTTGAAATTTTAAGAATAGAAGCAACATGACACTCACTGTATCCCTGTGACTCACTCAAAACTTTATTTTTTTCCCCCTGCTCTTTTGGCATGGTACGTGGATATTTTTAAAACTCCAATTACCTTTTGAGGTACAACTAGCATTGGTTTTGCCATCCAGCTGATAATAAGATTTGATACCTTCACCTACAATGAAGTGTGTGTGTGTATATACTGTATATAGGCTGATATATTTCAAGTCTTTTTTTTTCTTCTTTTAATTGCTTTATTATTATGGCTTACTGCTGGTGAAAACCCAAAATTCAGTATATGAAAAAAGAATATTGTGAAAAAGTTCAATATTGGAGACTCATGGTGTCGCAATCTAATCAGCTCATTAACTCAAAACACCTGCAAAGGTTTCCTGAGCCTTTAAATGATCTTTCAGTCTGGTTCAGTAGGCTGGCTGTTCAGTAGGATGGAAAGTTGAATGGAAGGAAAAGTTGTGGTAGAAAAAGATGCACAAGCAACAAGGGTAACCGAGCCTTGAGAGGATTGTGAAACGAAGCCCATTCAAGAATCTGGGGCAGATTCACAAGGAATCTTAAAATACCTGTGCTTGATTGGCCAGCAAACTCACCCAACCTAAACAATTCTCTAACCTAAAACAGATTCTCTATGGGGTATTAAGAAGAGGAAGTTGCAAGATACCAGACGGAGCAACTAAGCAGAAGAACTGAAGGCCGCTGTCAGAGCAACCTGGGCTTCCATAAAACCTCAGCAGTTCCACAAACTGATCGCCTCCATGCCCTGCCGCATTGCTGCAGTAATCCATGCAAAGGGAGACCCGACCAAGTATTGAGTGATGTACATGTTCATACTTTTAAGTAGTCCAACATTTTTTATTAAGAATCTTTTATTTTTATTTTATTTTATTTATTTATACGTTTCAGTTGTTTTATTAAATTACAGAAATAATTATACTTTTCAATAATGTTCTAATTTATTTAGATGCACCTGTGAAAAAAAAAAAAAAAAAAAAAAAAAATATATATATATATATATATATATATATACACAGAGAGAGAGAGAGAGAGAGAGAGAGCCTCAGCTGGCCACAGAGAGATTGTGTTCATTAACAAGACTGATTGCTCTGCCTGTTATTTTGTGTCATTTTCCTGTTATATCTCACAAACCACACAGTAAATATAATTAGCATTACTCAGAATGTCTGTATGGCTTTATGAAGCTGCCATAGCAACATGTGCTGATAGAACTCAATGATGATGTCACCGCTGATGCAACGTTTGTTTTGTTAAAATACTTAGTAAGAGTTAGTTGTTGCGTCACGGCAGCTACTGATGATGTATAATGTGTCACAACAACACCAAGGACAATGTGGTTATACTGTACCAAACATACAGTACTCTGTAAAGTTCTTTTCTTCTTCTCATTTCATCATATTAAATTAAATGGGAACAAATGTTTTACTGTGACAGCAGGGGCGTGTATGGCTACCTAAAATAAAACATGTAAATGTGTGGTAAAGTCTGCTGTAAGGACATTTACCTAACATTTATTTAAGGAGTCTCCAGTGTCTGTGCTGAGGGTAAAAAAATAAAAGAAATTAATAAATAATAATAAAAAAAAGAGGCAGGTGATGTAGTAAATGTGTGTTTATTACCATATAAGTAAAAATACATAGTCTTATGAACAAAACAAAAGTCTCCAGAACAAAAGTTCTAATAAAAAAGTTACTTAAATAAAAAGTCTAATTGTTGGTGTAAGAGGAATAAAACACTTTGAGAGTTTTTTTGTTTCTGCTGTTTGTTTGTTTGTTTTTGTTGTTGTTTGTTTGTTTGTTTGTTTTTGTATAACAGGGCATTCCATACTGTATACTCTGTTGTTGTTGTTTTTTTTCAGTTAGCATGTACAGTATTGGAAAACGTTACCCAAATTTAAAATTTAATGAGTGAATAAAGATTAAAAAAAGAGAGACACAGACATCAGAACTGTACATTATTAATTCAGAGTGCTAGAGTGACCCGTCTAAATTCGACAAACTGATGCTGGCATTTAAGACCCAGGCATGTCGCTGTAATGCCTCTAACATCCTGTCACTTACTGCTGACAGGAAATAAACCATCTAAATGTCGCTCCCTCTCTGGGGACGATCTAGCATTTATCTAAGTTTTAAGCGCTAAAAGCAACCGTAGAAAAATAAAGAGCAAAAACCCAAAACAGAGAAGCTTCAAAATGAACCATGTGGAACCTCCAACTGTTCTAGTGTGTTTAAGCAATCAGAGGTGACCTTTAAGCTGAGACACAGCAGGTGAAAAGGGCATTCATTTTAATATTAACTATAAATATTAAAAACATTACAAATGATCTCTGCCAGCTGATTGCTGAAACCTTACAAGCCATCCGTCCATTAGGGCTTTTACAAGAATGTACATTTGTTTATTCTAGTGAGGCTTTTTTTTAAATATGCGTACATTACTAAACAAACAAACAAACAAACAAACAAACCAAAAAAAAATCTGAAACAGTTGTTGAAACAGTTGTTGAGTATATTCTGTTGTTTACTTTTTAAGCACAGTCCTTAAATTTTCATTAGGGTTGAGGTACTAAAAGCTTTAGCTTGCTTTATCCATTCCGCCATCAGCTTTGATGTGTATTTTGGGTCATTGTCCTGCTCGAACACTCTTAAATATCAAGTGTATTCTCCTTCTTCATGGTTCCATCCACCTGTTAAACTGGTGGCAAAACAGCCCCACCATGCTGAACAGCCGTTACAGTGTTATTGGGTTTGAATGCATCACCTTTACTCCACCCAAAAATACTGCGGGATAAAACTTTCTTTCAGAAGGCATCTTCTTGATCCATGTGGTCAGCTGCGGACTTTACACAAGCTTGAAGGTGTGGATTTTGGAGTAAGGACTTCTTTCTTTCAGTCCATGGTGATGTAAATCTGGCTTGACTGTAGACATTGGTGTTCCAGCACCTTACAGTTCGTAGCAGACCTGTGCCTTGGTGGCTCCTGGGTTGTTCCTGATCATCTGAAATAATTTCTTCTCAGCTGGGTCTTCTTCCAAACCTTGGCAAAATTGCGCCAACTTATTCTTACAGTGTGTAAGGTAGTTTGAATTGATCTTGGAATCGACAGATGTTTAGAAATGGCTCTGAGATGCTCCAGACTCATGTAACTGGACCATCCCCTTTTTCAGATCTGCACTGAGCTCCTTGGACTTTCCCATTGTACTGTGCATTGGTCAATCCGATGTTGTTGTACTGCCAGACAAATTCTTTTCATATTGCACAGAGAAGCTACTGGAATCCATCATCTTCACTAACAGTAAGTTGAGAGGCTTTGGACTTGACAAATTAAAAGACATTTCACGGCTTTCAGAACTACTGAATTAATCATCTACATCTATGTGGGTGTGTATATATTTGACCCTACGTTGATTTCAGAAAACCTAAAGATGTTTGTTGTATGAGCTTCTGCCATGGAAAAAGACCAGTTAGAGAAATCATTAAAAGCCCAATACTGACATCGTGTTCATGATGAGTAGATGTGAACTTCTGACTTCAACTGCACATAAGTTTCATTTAATATTGCGCTGTGAAATTACATTTGGTATTGAGGTTTTTACATTGTATCACTATAGTGTAGGAGTATTTGTGCTATAGATGTAATTTATCCAGAAATCTGAAGTGATTCATTAAAAATGGGAGCGCTCCAAGTGCTAAAACTCTTGCACAGCCATTTAAGTAATAAAGGTAAGAAGTTAACTGTTAAAAAGTCTGACATTTAAGAAAGTCTACATCCTGGATTTTTAAGAGTGCTAACTCTGTGAAAAACATGATTCCCCAGGATGTCTACGGGTCAGCGAGCTTCTAACTGAAGTCTCATTTCCATTTTAGGTAAAAAATTATCAGATTCCAAAGAAGGCATGAATACAGAGATGAGGTTCTTCGCTTTATTGGTAATAACAGCTCTCATGAGGTCTCCATCCGAATCCATACAGGCAGGAACATGCTGTATATCACGACTTGCAGTACATATCGAATGTAACAGGAAGAAAGCGTATAATTTAGAGCATCAGAAATAACTTCTGGCAGAGACGTTTACACCAGCGAGCCTCGCACACAGCAATCCAAAGACGCTTCAGGTTTAATAAGGACGTCAGTAAGTGAGCGGACGAGTCGGCTGCTCTGCAAACACGACAGGATGAATATGCTAATTCTGCATGTATCTGGAGAACAGAGAGATTCTGTCAGCGCTACACAGTCATGAGGGGGAATCTGTTTTTATTTAGGACTGTCTGAAAAATATTAATACAGATGTACTTTATGTCAGAGCTCGGTTTCCTTGTTCCCTTTCACGACATAAAGAAAGCACTTAATCAGTGGTGAAATGTAACTCCAGCTGTGATTACAGACCCTCACAAGTGATCATGAATATCATATCATCGGTCAAAGCCAGTCTGTATAAAGATGTATAGATACTGTATACACGTAATGTTCATGTTTTAGCTTGAGACACTGCCTTCATTTCGCTCTCGCTCATTCTCTATAGTGCTTGTCCTGTACAGGTTCGATGGAGGCCTGGAGCCTTACTTGGGGGACTTCTGGCACTGCTGCAGGGCACAGCACACACACACACACACACACACACTCTTACACATTACAGGAAATTTGGAAACACTAATTAGCCTAATCTGTATGTCTTTGGACTGTTGGACTAAACTGGTGTACCCAGAAGAATCCCAGCAAGCCCGAGGAGAACTTGCAAAAAAGACCACAGTGCAAACCGCTAGGCCATGATGCTGCATGAACTACTTTATGTAACCCTTAAATGTAATGCTGTTTTTTAATTTCTACACTACTGATACGCATTTAGGCGGCACGGTGGCTTAGTGGTTATCACTGTCGCCTTGCACCTCCATGTTCCGGGTTCGATTCGCACCTTGACTCTGTGAGCAGTTTCCATGTACTCCCCATGCTTGCTGGGTTTCCTCCGGGTACTCTGGTTTCCTCACACAGTTTAAAGACATGCAGATTGGGCAAACTGGCATTCCCAAATTGCCCGTAGTGTGTGAATGAGTGTGTGTTTGCCTGTGATGGATTGGCACCCTGTCCAGGGTGTACCCGGCCTTGTGCCCTAAGTCTCCTGGGATGGGCCCCAGGACTCCCATGGCCCTGTAAACAGGTTAAAGTAATATAGACGATGAGTCAGTGATACACAATTACCACATACAATACTCACTGAAGCAGCACAAAAGCCCTGTGGAAATGGTGATGTCAGTTTATAAATCCGTCTGCAGTAATGTTGTAAATTCACCCTGCTTGTTTATTAATTCATTCCTAAGTGACTTTTCTCAAACTACATATAAGTATTCGAGAAACAACCCCAAGTAGACAGAAATTGGGTTCTCGGTTTCATATCTAGTCTTAGGCAGAAATTTCAATGTGAAACGCAACGTGCACTTCTGCTTCATTAACCAAAATGGATATAGTGTGTTTCTTCTTTGATATCTCCACAGCTTCAATGCAGCCTTCAGGCTAAATGCAGTCACACATCAGACACGCTTAAAAAACCCATATTTAAGCCCACAGTGGTCTGATTGATGGCTTTGAGTAGAATCGTTTGATTGCAATATTGAATCCTGACTTACTTCCTTTCGGCAGGTTAAAATGATTTGATCAGAACCACCCAGCTCGCTCGCTTTAGATCCAATCAGCAACTCAATTTTCTCTTTAAAAGAAGAACAGCTTTCTGAGGATATCTCACAAATATCTCATGTAAACTCTAGCTTGAGGTTAGAATATGTTACCAGATGCTCAAGTTTTGGAATTGATTATCGTGAGGACTGAATTATTTATAAACCAATTTCCATACACTGTGTCCATGGCTTTGGGGTTGGTTTCATGAAGACCTGATGTTGTCCAGTGGTTCAGCTGAAGTGTGTGAAGTGTGGTTCTGAGAAAAATGGTGGTCTGGGGTTTGCTTCCATCACACCATCGTCACAAGGCAAAAAATGCTAAGTTGTCTAAAGATAAAAAAGGGTGTCCAGACTTTAATGACTTTTAACTTTAGTGTTCAGGCCCAGTGTAGACTGGAATGTTAGGGCCCATTGTAAAAGAATTCTTCGAAAGATTTATTTTAGATCAAATAAAATCTGAATTAACATGCACAGAGATAGACACTGTTACTGGCTCTCATCGAGATGAAGCACATCAGAACCACAGAAGAGACGTAAATAACCTCACAAACCTAAAGCGTCGCTCTCTGAAGCTCCGCTATTCCGCCTAATGACCAGCATCAGCAGGATTTATTGCCTTAATGGCACTTTGCACTACACATCATTAGCTTGTCATGCCACAGACCACGTTACACAATTATGCCATCGGGACGCAGCAACATCCATTTGTTTGCTTTTGGAATTTAATAAATGGACAAAAAACCTCATATTAAACAAAACTAATATTGCTTTCTGAGACTGACTTTTGAGCTTTTTGATAGCAATTATTAACTCGCAGGATCAGAGTGGATTTACTGAAACATTCAGACTCCCCCTTCTGAGGTTAATGGACTCCCGTTCTGTCTGTTTGTGCTGAGCAGTTCTGATCAATACGAGGCAGAAACGTTCAATACTCATTTGTAAGCAGCTTTAATGAAGCTTTTTATTTAAATGTTATTACAAGTCTTTGTACAGCAGCTGTTTAAGAGGAAATATAACTGTTTTAATTAGGAGGGAGGTCAAGAACCATAGATAGATAGATAAGTTTTATTAAAAAAAGGAGTGTTTGTAGCTGAATTTTATTAAGTGTAACTATAAATCTATAAAAAGTACAACGTCTATAATAAATAAAATCTTATTGGCAAGTTGCTGAGGTATAAGAGGTATAAAACACTTTGGGATTTTGATTATTTTCATATAGTAGCCCAACCTAGTGTTCGATTTCATACTCAGTGTGGTGTTCCTGTTGAAAAATGTACTTTTTGTTATTTTATGTTACTTGATGGAACTCATATTGTAAAACCAAGTGTTAAAAAAAAAAATCTATAAAGATGTTCAAGCGAGTTCCAGAGAGACATACACAGTCTCTAGCATACAGACGGTAGTCTGGGTTCTCTTCACCCCTCATAACTCCGAGTCCCACACTCACAGCGGTGTAGGAGAAGAAGTCAATATGGTGGGTTTCGCACAAGTCATTACTTCACTGCCACATCCATTCATCGCCTCCACAGCGAGACGCTCACGGCCCCTCTTCCATCTGCAGGACGGGAGGATCATAATGGAACGGATGAAAAGAGGCAGCTGGTATGAGAATGATTATGTATGTCACCTCGATCTTAACCTCTCCCAACCATGCGCAATACTCTTCAAAAATAAATAAATAAATAAATAAATAAATAAAAAAGCGTGAGACTCTGAAGCTGCCTAGCATCTTAAGATATTTGAGGTATGTCTGTAAAGATTTCTGTGAAAATCCCTGCAATGAATTTAAATGATTTCCTCAAGGTCCTGAGAAACAGGAAACAAATATTACATGTAAAAAAAAAAAGAGACAGGATGACAAAGTTATCAACAACTCTACAGATTTAAAGTAAAGCTGGTTCTCCAGTACAGTAGTTTGAGTCCAAAAGTTTGCACCTACTATGTTTTTTTTTTTTTTTTTAGAAATGACTATAAATAACTATAACTAAACAATTCTACTGAACAAGCAAATTAACAAATACATGATTAACAAATTTAGTTGGTAAATTTAGTTTTTTATTAACTAGTATGTCTACTTTTTTCATCAAGTAAAAAAGTTAGCTTTTTGGGCATTTAAACAAACAAACACTGTTTTCCTGTAAGTTCACTCATCATCTATACCACTTTATCCTGTATACAGGGTCGCAGGGGGCCTGGAGCCTATCCCAAGCACAAAGCGGGGTACACCCTGGATGGGGTGCCAACCCATCACAGGGCACACACATACTCACACTCACACACTTCAGGCAATTTAGGAACTCCAATTAATCTAATTTGCATGTCTTTGGACTGTGGGAGAAAACCAGTGTTCCTGGAGGAAACCCACCAAGCAGGGGGGAAAACATGTAAACTCCATGTACACAGAGGCGGGAATCGAACCCGGCTGGGAATCGAACCCAGACCCTGGAGGTGCTGGTCAGTGCTAACCACTAAGCCACCAGTTTGCACACCCTATTTGTATTTTTTTTTTTTTTTTTGGATATATAAGAAAATCTAAATTATTAATTTATAAAATTTATAAGAATATTAATTTATAAAATAGTACATCATAGAATAAAATGAAACAAATGTTTCATTTTTGTTACAAATAAAGTTGATAAAATGAAATCTAGCCCAATAACTGCCTTTAAATTCAAATAAATATCTCTGGAATTTCCACTTTGTCCTACACAAACGTTTTTACCTGAATAAGTCTATGTCCTTCATAAAATGTCCCCCGAATGTTGAAAGTGGTTGAGTTTGAAGCCCCTGACAGTTACAATCAGTCACAGCGGAGACGATTTGATTGTCATCATCTTCACAGGCGCAGACGTAGAACTCATTTGATTTGCTATTAGACTCTTCAAACCAGTCATGATCTCCTCCAGAGGACGTCACACTTTCCTTCGCGCACTCAGTGTAACCTTCATAATCTGTTAGCGCCGACTGACAGTAAATTTAGCACGTATTTTTGTAAATTTGTCTTTTTCTCTGTCTCTGAGCCGACTCCCTGTCCTGAGCACATCCAGGATACGTAGTGTACGTTTTCCATTTGCGTTTCTCAGCACGTACTCAGCCACAGCAGAAATCCCAAGGACATTTATGAATATTAAAAGCTGCCATTATGCTTAATTAGTAATTATACAGAGGCGTATGCATACTTTAATTTGCACTTAAACCCATTAAACACGAACTCTAGATGTCGAATCCCCCAGTCTGGCCTCTGTGGAACGTCACTACAGGGTTCTCTCCGAAAGGAAGGTGACTGAAAGCCGAGGAGACCAGCCATGAAATTGGTTCAAGATGGAGTGACCATAAAAACAAACTCGGCTTTAAATTAAATATCGCCTCTGTAGTCATCGAGGCATCGTCCATAGAGACTGTTTGTTCGAGTAAATTTGACGTACTCTTTTTTTTTTTTATCTGTTGTGACCTCGTTTATTTAAAAAAAAAAAAAAAAAAAGTTTATGTGTAAAATGTATAATTTATGCATACACAGCAAAATTTGGGGGAAAAAAGAGACACAGTGAGGCTTAATAAATAACAAAGGTTTATAGCTGCCATGTACTTGTACTTGTCACCGCTTATTTAAATACAGGTATTTAGGCAGTGCTTCAGCCTGTAGGTAATTTGTAACTGTCATGTTGATTAGTGAAATGAGGAGGTATTAATCTGTGCTATATATATAGGAGCGTTCAAGTCAAGGCGGGACTTTTGATTGTGCAGAATAACAGAACACAGTTCTAAGAGTAAAAACTCCCTTTATTTCTCTTTATAATCTCCTGCTACACTAATGCAATTATCCCAGTGTTTCACTAGTGCTTGTACACCTTCAAGGTAGAAAGTCTTTAATGGCCCAAACATGTGGAAATGGTGACAAGTTATTTGTCGATTTTCACTAATCAGGCTGACTGTTCACTGGATTATTGGCCGGGATCGTCACCCACATGGAAAGAACCTATATGAGGATATATGCGCATATATGAAACCTATATGCAGTATATATGCGCATATATC
>JAQMYJ010000038.1:31389001-31401673 GCA_030014305.1 Clarias laeviceps
CATAATTTGACCATTAATTTTGTGACATTATAGGGGAAGCTGAGCTTCTCTTGCAGTCTTAAAGAAATCGCCACTGGTACAGGTTCTGATGTTTATAACTTAGCCAGGGCATTTATGATTTAGCCAGAGCATTTTGTATTTTATTTTAGAGCATGGGAGCCAGGTCAAACATGAAAAAAAGAAACATCCAGCTCAGAAACCAATTCACTTAAGGGCTAAGGATGTGCATTTTGAAAGACATAGTTGTCTGATAGCAGTTGCTTGCAGGTTGACTTTATCTACCTGAACTGTGACCTGTGAATTTATCATCGCCAGTCTGGCGAGACAATAAAAACACAAGAAAACAGGATTCCAGTGTTTTTCATCAGGGGGAAAAAAAGTTCAATAAAATAAATAAAATTACCTGCCTAGTCTAAAGCAATTATATTTGCGGTAGCAAAATTCGTGAATGCTAAAAATGTCTTGCTAGTGATGTTGGCATGCCTGCATTAGTAAACAGCCGCCACTGGGTTCGAGATGGGAGGATGTGTAGAGAAATGTGCAGAAATTGTGTCCACATGGGATTTTATGGACAGCTCGGTTACAGGAGCATGGCATAAAGCTTGCACACTAATAGCAGAGGAGGCATTGAAGCAGCTTTAGGGCCGTAATAAGCACTGAGGCAAGCGGCATGTGGGCAGCTTGGAAACGACGGCCAGGCGTATAAGGAGAGAAGCAAATGGTCTTGTTATACCATGTCTCTAAAAATCTATCAGGAAATCAGAGCATGTTGGGACAAATGAGTGGCAGATATGATGGCAGATTAATGGATACTAGGGGTATTTTTGTTTATTTATTTATTTAAACATTACTCTGCATATGAATTTTATCCATTCCTGAAGTGAGTTCTTAAGTTATTATTTCATATTATGAAATGCAGATAATCCGTTCCAGCCACCCAAAAATATTACCAATAATACCAACATTATAGTCATATTTTTGTATATAAACACAATCACAATATTTAGAAAAAGACATGCTAATGAATTAAAATGTGAAATAAATAGACATTAAATCTCACTTAACCTTAATTTATGATTAAATCTTGGCACCAGCTGCTTTAAAAAACAAACTGAAAGCGGCTCCCTTTTCTTTTTGCTGCTGTCTTTGAAAATATTCTTGGGAGCCGTGGTGCTATGTTTTCACTAAATCTTGCATAAAGTGCTAAAAAAAAAAGCTTGGCTAAGTGGGTTTATGCTACTGTACATAGTACCAACAAGGTACCAAACTCTGTGAAAAGCACTATCCACCCACTTCCACATACATGAGCTCACAGATGACCCTGATTGGCAGAGCGAGTTTGCCCCGCCCTCTCAGAAAGCTCCCTTTAAGTTTGGTCATGGGTTGCTGTGGCATCATCAGGATTCACAAATCACGATCTCCAGAAGATGTGAAGAAGTGAACGTTTTCCTGTTGAGAAACTCGAACACCATGCCTGCAATATTTGCTTTTATTTTCTCTTTGTCAAAAATAAGTATTATTTACCCCACAGTGGCCGTGACAGCAAGGTTACCAGTGTTCATGGCACTGGATGGAGAAGTGTGTGATTTATAAAAAGAAAAGGGCGCAGAACAGATCCCTGGGGCCATCTTGAGTGAGAGGAGCAGAGAAAGATGTGTGTTTCTGGACGGAGATGAAATATTGTCTGTCAGTGAGGTAGGAAGTAAACCAGGAGGAAGCTGTGCCTGAAATACCAATGGCAGGAAGGCAGCACGGTGCATGTGGAGGCAGATGGTAGGAAAAAATGAGCGAACATCAAGTGAGATGAAATTATTAAGCGGTCCAGAGTTAGACACAAAGTAGAACATGTAGAAATAAATAAATAATTAAGAAGTGCTGCCACAGCGACATGGTGAAAACTATCTGTAAGCTTAGTGACAAAGTGATGATGGAATTAAAGAAGAACCTAACGGACAGAATGATGGCTTAGACCTCATTATCATATGAATGATGAGCAGAATGATCAGGATGAAATACAGGAGGTGAAATATGGAATGAAGCGAAGAGGGCTGTTTACATGAAGTGTGAGAGTGAATCACAGATGAGAAATGGAAAAAGTAGATCAAATAAAGATGAAGTTTTGACTCCAGCGTGTTAAAATTCACTTAAACCACTTTGGCGCTGTTATTTCAGCCAAAGTGAAAATATGAACTAATCCCAGTAAAAATATTCAGTTTATCTTTTCTAGTTAATATCTATTGCTGCAGGTGTTTGTTTACATTGAGCGAGTAGTGCATTAGTAGCTTAATTTAAAGAAGATTATTAAATCCGACACATAACTGTTCATAACATCGCTTTTACTCAACGTTTTGATTTCACTTATGGTGCAAGTTAAACTTCAGACAGAAATCTAAGTACAGCAGAAGATTCATTAAAATTTGTCCAGCGGTCAATTTAAGACACGCCCACAGTTTGACACATGTGCAGTATGCTGTCAAAAGTCGTGGTTTATAATCTAGAGCATAAAGCTGCTCATAACTTCCATTCTACTCATCATTTTGATTTGATTTGTGGTGCTGATTTAACTTATATATACCAAAGTAGTGCCAAAGTTTCATTAAATGTGATGCTGGGGGAAATAAATCTGGCAGGACAAACAGACATACAGACAGACAAAAAATTTTGAGACTGGTTTCGGGTCCTCCAATGTACAGTAAGAGCGAGTTCTGACCAACGGACAGGCAAAACCCTTATTCTATAGGTTAGAAAACCCTGGAATTTAAGAACAGAGGAGAACTGTAAG
Organism: Clarias laeviceps; assembly: GCA_030014305.1. NCBI lineage: Eukaryota > Metazoa > Chordata > Actinopteri > Siluriformes > Clariidae > Clarias > Clarias laeviceps. Next base: position 31,391,784 of record JAQMYJ010000038.1, read on the forward strand.
TAGTAGTCAAGGCAAGAGTAAGAGTAAGTTCCTTTCATTAAAAGCTCACATATATATATATCACTTATTTTAACATGAACTCTATCGCACTGTAACTCTACTGTACGTCACTTAGTTTTGAACAGAACAAGCAGAGCTGCCAGACTCGCCGTTAGCATCTGCTCCGGAGCATCGAGACACTCAGGGACTGAAACACACCAACACTCAGACTAAACTCAGTCTAACACACGCTTATGCTGCATCATTTCTAGGTCAGACTGAGAGAACAGACATGTTTTCTTTTGACATGCATATGTGTGTGTGTGTGTGACCCATTTTACATTGACACAGCATTGAAAGCATTATAACATCTGCTAATCGGGTTCAGATTTTTGTGGATAAAGTCTCATATTCCACCACGGTTCTGTAAAAAAAAAAAAGGGGGACAAAAGTAAACACTGAGACGCATCAGCGCTCACCACAGAAGCAGACACATTTACATAATCACGTAATTACGTAATCGGTGCAGCACTAATTATAGTTCTATCTGTACATTCGACCTGAACAGGTGATGTCACTAATTAGTTCCCTCCTATCTGGCTGAAGATTTGTCTTGATTACAATCAGCTGGTTTAGGTACTGAATGGAACAAATACGTGGCTTTTACTTTCGGGAGCAGGTGTGTCCACCTCGGCACAAAAACGCTTAAAACTCGGGAACTGTGTGGCAAATTTCTGTACATGATTTTCAGGAGGCGATCACGCAGGCATGGATTGAGCGAGTGACACCAGATACTGCAGACGTCTTTTGGACTTCGTGTCCAGCCGGATCCAGCAGGTTTTGAAGAATAAAGGACTTCATACTAAATATTACTTCAATTTCACTGACCAAAATAACAAATTATTTTTATTATCGTGATTGCTTTTATTTAAAAGAAAAATTAAGATTGCCAAATAAAACAGTAAAATTCACTATTTTCGCTGTCTGTCCCCAACACTGCAGCCAGATTCCTGTTTGGAAGTGGGAAATGAGGACTAAAGCCCAAATTACACAAGCTTACATTCCCATTCAGAAAAGAAAAAGCTTTCATCTAGCACTAGCTAGAAGGTTTCAAGCAACAAATGTAGAACAGATTCTCGCCATAGGGAAAGCAAAAGAAAAAAGAGGATGTAAAATGATCTGTGAAAGCCGGTTAGGGAGGAATGTTTAGCGTAGACTGAATTAGCTGCAACAGAAGGAAGTAGAACAGAGAACCTGCGCATGTGGCTATGTATGTCTTTTACTAGTGTTTACTAAATGTACTACGACTGTTGACCAGGTTGCTATAAGCAGGTTTTTATAACCAATCTCTCCAGGTTTTAATTTGATAAGTTTGGTTTTGTTTTCTACATATTTCTACATAAGATTAACAAATGACAATAAACAACATGGATCAGTGCTTTATTGTTCTGTTCTGCTCCTTAATTCATATCTACTGTATAAACCACAATAAGGATGAAGATCTAGATAGAGAGAGAGAGAGAAGGAGAGGGAGGAAGAAGAGTTGTTTTTTAAGTGTAATGTTTATCCAACCACAACCATGACCATGACAATGAGATAAAATGGTTAATGGAGATGAATAGATGATTAAATGAATGTAGTTGTGTTGCTCACTTACAGGACTAGTGATGTGAATCACCACGGATCACCCGGTATGATATTATCATGAGAACAGGGTGCCGATTCAATTTGTATTGTGATTTTGTATCACAATTTTATAAATATCCTGATCTGATTTTTTTTCCAGGTATTAATTCAAAACAAACTTAACTGTGCTGCCTGGCAAGGAGCGATTGCATTATTATTATTATAGAGGAACTGCAAACATACTATGGTACGTCAGCATACAAACAGCCACAAATCACAAATTTGTAAGTGATATTTTGCAAGAAATTTGCCTCTGCGTAATTTGCTGATGCGAACATGGGTTAAGTTGCACCATGGGGTCCCAAAAATGTTATCAAGGACAGTAGCAAGAAAAAAAGTTTTTTAAAGCAGCCGGTGCCACGAGAGAATCATAAATTAAGGTTAAGTGAGGTTTAATGTCTATTTATTTCACGTTACTTCATTTACCTGTCTTTTCTAAATGTTTTGATTTGTTTTTATATGCAAACATACAATTATAGTGTTGGAAATTGGTAATATTGGTAATATTTTGGGTGGCTGAAACGGATTATCTGCCTTACATTCTTTCCTATGGGAAAATACGTTTCACAATATGAAATTTCACCTTAATAACTCCCGTCTGGAACGGATTAAATTCAAATTCCAAAGCGCCACTGTATCTAAATTAATACTTTATATAAATTTAAAAAATTTATTTTGGAGTCACTGAATTGCCACGCAAAAGACCGAACTTTAATTTATTCCTCATTCTATCAATTCCTATCATGAGCTCAACTTTTTATTTATTTATTTATTTATTTTTGTTTTGTTTTTGCATATACAGTATAGTGAGATCTCCAAAACCGTTATGGTCTTTTGTAAACAGTGAGGGTTGAAGCTACAGTACAGTATGTCTTATACACATCCAGACGGAGTCTGAGACAAGAACAACAAATGAAATTATGGTTTTAGTTGAAGGTGGATATCAACCTTCACTGAGCAGCAACAGCTGGAGCAGAATCCCCTCTGAGACCCCGCTGATTCACAGACGAGCCCTGCGAAATTAATCATCACGCTAAAAAGATCATTACCACTAATTACCATGCAAATATCTCATTATTAATTCATCTCATTAATATGTAGAGTTTAATCTCTTTGCACTGGGGCACAAACTCAAAGACTGTATGAAGCTGACTGTAATAAATAATGTCCTGTGATTCTGTTTACTGAAATGCCACGCTGTGGATTTATTTAAGCTTTTAGATCGGAGTGTGTAAGTGTAAACACACCACTGACAAAGAAAAAAACGACTAAAATGCAGAAAATTACAGTTTAGTTTAGATAAGTGGATAAGAAAGTACACAATATTATTTGCTAATTAGGAATAGATACTGTACATGTAAAAAAAAAAAAGAGTGAAAAGAGTAACTACATCTCATTAAACCAGTCAAATGTGTTGTTTTTGTATTTTCTTGTAACACGGATTGTTTTACACATAATTTAAATTAAGTCTAGCCAGCTTTGCTAATGATTTAATAACATTATTATGACCTTCACTATAAATGTTTTGTGTGTCCATTCATTCATATTTTCCTATAACAAGAAATAACACTCACTCCCTACTGTATCTGAGATTGGAAGTAATTAGAAAAAAAAAAACTACTAGTGAACCCAATTAAAAAAAAATCCCATACCTCTTTTTCATCTAATATAAATTAGATAAATTCTCATATCTAAATACTATAGGACCAGCATGAGTGAGAATCGACATTAAAGTTTCCAGAGCTATGAAACTGCAATAAAATCCGGTGATAAAATGTCCCTTTGGGGCTCGTTGTTTCTTCCAAGTGGCAAAAAGATTCAGTGCAAGCTGCTCCTAAACAAATCACGCCGGGAGAGCGTAGCCAGTAGTCTGGGAGTGAAAAACGGCTCCGGCTAAAATGCTTCTAGCAGTAACCAGTTAAAACAGATACTTTCCCAGAAGAGCCGTAGGATTTTGTTAATCTTCTTGAAAAAGGGAAAACGTCCACTACTTGGGTGAAGTTCGAGTAATAAAATAGCGCTTTCGAGTGTGAAATCAAATCGGCCCCAAAGTGGTGTGACTCCAAATCACGGGTTTGTATTAACACTGAAATTTTAAACATGTGTAATCAGTGATATGGTGAGGTTTCTATAAAGAAGGTTCAATGATGGAAGGAGTCTCTAGTGTCAGTGCTTTGTAACATTCAGAGGTAAGTGTGAACAGGAACTGGTTTGTTTGTAGATGTTTTACAGAATGAAATAGATGAAAGTAAATAAAAATAAAAGTACAGCCGAGGGCCAAAAGAGTTTTGAGAATGACACAAATATAAATTTTCACAAAGTCTGCAGCTTCAGTGTTTTTAGATCTTTCTGTCAGATGTTACTCTGGTATACTGAAGTATAATTACAAACTTTTCATAAGGCTTTTATTGACAATTACATTAAGTTCATGCAAAGATCCAGTATTTGCAGTGTTGACCCGTCTTTCTCAAGAGCTCTGCAATTCACCCTGGCACGCTGTCAATCAACGTCTCTTGAGGATTGACAAGAAGTTCTCAATGTGATTAAGGTCTGGGGAGTTTCTTGGCCATTGACCCAAAATTCTTATGTTTTGTTCCCTGAGCCACTTTTGCCTTTGGCGAGGAGCTCCATCATGCTGGAAAAGACACTGTTTGTCACCAAAATGTTCTTAATCGTTTGAGAGAAGTTGCTCTCGGAGAATGTTTTTGTACCATCTCTTTATTCATGGTTGTGTTCTTAGGCAAAATTGTGATTGAGCCCACACCCTTGATTGCGAAGCGACCTCACACATGAATGGTCTCAGGGTGCTTTACTGTTGTCATGACGCAGGACTGATGGAACATGTAAAAAAAGATATACGTACAGACTTTTGAAAAATAATAAAGTATTTGTGTCATTGTCAAAACTTTTGGCACCAGCTGTACCATGAGTAGTTACTGAATAAACACACAATCATAGTCGTAGTCGTAGTCATAATCGTAGTCGAATTTCTTGGATATAATAGAAATAAAACACAGCAGCATGTTGTTATAGGAAAATAATCAACATCCAGGTAACTTGACATAAGTTTCCAGTGAGTTTAAACCTTAACTTCGGTAGAAAAGTGGCAGTGTATAAATCTTCAGTAAAAGAGTCTCTGTGTGCTTCGGAGAGAACACTTCGGCTTCGACAGAATGAAATACGGCTAGTTACTGAGGTGATAAGTTACAGTTGTACGCCTCTCTCTCTCTCTCTCTCTCTCTCTCTCTGTGGTTGGGTTTCAAATCGATTCAGTGTCTGCGAGCATAAAGCCAGTGAGTAAGCTTACAAGGACCAGCGCGCTCATTCATCACAACTGTACAACTGACAATAAAGAGAGCTTAAGAACACAGAGGAGGAGATTTACTGTGGGGTAAGACGTGATAAATGCCCTCACTGACCTAATTTGCACCGTCTATATCTATTTATATTGCTTCCCTGTTGGACATTTAAACAAGTCAGTTCTTCCTGTGGTTTGGCATCACAACAAAGACACACATCACTTTCTCTATTCATAATGAACACTTTACTTTCTTTTACTAATCTGTTATAAACGACTAGTCAAAAGTTTGGACACGCCTTCTAACTTCATGGTCTTATAATCTCATTTGAACAGTTGATATTGAGATGTTTATCTGCTACTTCTGTTCTGTAAATCCTTCATAACGGCTCTAATCTGAGGTGCTGTTTGTTAATTGGTGATTTCTGAGGCTGGTGACTCTAAATGAACTTCTCCTCTGCAGCAGAGGTACGTTTTGGTCTTGCTTTCCTGGGAAGGTCTTCAGGAGAGATCATGGTGTTTTGATGGGTTTTGCAAATGCAGTTGACATAATACTGTTCTTGCAAGAACTGTTCCAGAACAGCTGACCTTCAGATCTTGAAATAACAAGTTGTAAAGGCGATTGAGATTTAAAATGAGATAAGATCAACCTTTATTGTCCCACCAATGGGGACATTCAAATAGTTATAGCAGCAACAGTAAAGAGTAAGGGGGAAAAAAGAATGTGTTTTTTTTTTACACTATAGACAACAAATACGTAGACTTTAGACAATAAATAAAATCTGAGATCAGCGCTGGATGTACAGCGTTACAGCAGAACGATCACACACCTTGGATAAAGCAGTCTGTCACTGACAGAACTGTCCAGTGCTCTCAGAGTCTCAAGCACAGGGTGGGAGTCATCCTCCAGCAGGGATGAAAGCTTGGCTAGGATTCTCCTACCTCCCACCACCTGCACTGGTTAAAGGGAACTTCCCAGGACAGAGCTGAACCTCGGAATAAGTGTGTCAAGTCTCTTTCTGTCTGCAATCGAAGTGCTGCTGTCCCACTCCAAAGACGATGGCTGATGTGACCACTGGGTCAAAGAATGTTCTCAGGAGTGCCTCCTTCACTCCAAATGCCCTCGGTCTCCTGAGCTGAGTCTGAAAAAGCGCAGTAGTGTTGTCTAACCCGTCCTGTCTGGTGTTAATGTGGACATCCAGATATTTATAAGTGTCCTAGCTCGTGCTCTCAATGTGCGTTTCCTGGATGTTCACCAGTGTTGGTGGAGGGTGTCCGTGTGGAGGGTGTCCGTGCCTACAGAAATCCCCCACCAGCTCTTTACAGAAGACTTTAAGCCCAGTACGGTGATAAGACTCTTTTTAGAGAAGGCTGTATATCTGTGAATGACGATCCCGGCCGATGTGGCTCGATGTCCACTGCAGTCGTTCCTGTGAACATTCAGCGTGTGGAACTCCTGATCCTTGAAAATTGACAGGTAACTCGTCACCAACTTGCGGAACAGACGAATCTGTCTACACACAATCATTCACCAACACCACTTGCACATTACAGGAACTCAGCTGGGAGTTAGTGTCACATCCCCCGTACAATCCTGACCTCACTCCAAGCCATTTCCACGTTTGGGCCATTAAAGGAGTTCCTGGGAGGCCAGCGTTTCAGATTATGGCTCCGATGTACTGAAAAGACTTTCTACCTTGATGGTAACCAATCACTAGTGAAACACTGGGATAAGTGCATTAATGTAGCAGGGGATTATACAATCAAAACGCCCCTCGTACTTGATTGCAATGAATAAATGCTCTGGACATGTGCGTTAGATGAGGAACAGACAGAGGTGAAGAGGACAGAAACAAAAACAAGTATACTTGGGATAATGTCAAACAATCTAAAAATATAAAACTTTGTTCTGTCAAGTGTTGGGCAGGCCGAGCCCTCGCAGCGCGCAGCACTGGGTGAAAACGTGACATTAACTTAAAATGTGTGTCAGGATTCTGGAAAACGGCTACCAATTATGAAAAATATGACAAAAATTTGATTATTTTCTTACTTTGTTTTGTAACTTGCCTTGTTCCTTCAAATAGATCCCAGTTTAATAAATACAGTCATAAAAAGATTAGGTGTGTATAACATCACTAGATTATTTAAATAATTTTTAATATCATTACATGCTGTAGCAAAACCGAATTAGCTACATCAAAATGTCCAGATTGTCAAATCATCATCAAAAGACAAAAGAGTGCTTATACGCTTTGTACAGAAACCAGAACAATTTAACATGATTAAATAAATCAAATAAATAAAAAATGTAAAAAGTGAAGAGACGGCGATGAGACTTTGTTTAAATGATGCAAATGATTGTTAGCTCGGGTGACGGAGCAGAGACTGACATGGTCATGATGAGAATTAAAGTGATGACACATTCCATGTCTTTACAATATTTAAGTCATTTTGTTTAACTATTAAAAGAGATTATAAACATAGGGGTGGGGAAATCTGTCTTGCAGTGCGTCCATCCATCCATCCATCCATCCATCCATTCGTTATCTATACTTCTTATCCTATTCAGGGTTTAGGGTGGTCTGGATCTTGGGGCCCAATGCAAGGTACACCCTGGATGAGGTGCAAAGTCATCACAGGGTACAAACACACAGACATCAGCCATGCGTACAAGTCATTCATACCCAATCATACACTACATGCAATTTGGAAACGCTAATCAGCCTAGAGCGTATGTCTTTGGACTGTTGGAAATCAAGTACACCGACCACACAAGGCTCGAAACCCTGGAACCTGGAAGTACGAGTCAACTTCATTAGAACCATACCTGACTTCACGAGTCAGTTTTTTTGCTGAGAAACTAAGTTGAAATGAATTTTCACTTAAGGAAGCTTCATGACACAAAGGTGATGCTTTGCAGGATTCCGTCTTCCTGCTCAGATCGGATCTGTCTACAATTTGAGGATATAATTTGTAATTTCAAAACTGTTCTCTGTCCGCGTATCTGCCCTCTGAAACACAGAACATTCATTCACCTGAATTGTTCTGCATAAATCAAATAACTCAGCAATTTCCTCATCCTTAAAATCAATAGTCTCTCTGCTCTGACTGGTTCTGTCCACCGTAATTGTTTGTCCCTGCTCTCCATGTCTTATGATGGCAACAGCAAACAGCAAAAGCCACATGACGTATGTTTTAACTGCCTTCATTTATGTCACGCAGACAAATGTTAGATACAGTATGTGTCCAATCTAGGCCCAAAACCACTCAGATATGTGTAACGTTAAGTTAAAAAAGAATCATATTTATGTCCATCACGTTACCCTGTTAATGTGATGTAGACTAAAAATATGTTACGAGTGATCATCCGACCAACAAAATATCACTGCAACTGGATAATTAGCTAAATTGGATCTTGATTTGTCCTAAATTGTAAAATTGAATCGTTTCTCTCACCTTGTCTCGCATCAGCCTCCTCATTGGGATTGTCCTCTGTCCTCACCATCACTTCTCTTACAATTAGGTCACTTCTCCATGTGTCAGCCTTCCTCTTCCTCTTAAAGAGCACCAAACCTGACAGCAGCTCGTTTATTGTGCGAGTCTGTGTCTGTCTGTCTGTGTGTGTGTGTGTGTGTGTGTAAACTAAACTGCTTTCCAAAGAAAAGCCCTATTTCTAACCTAAATACAGTCAGAAATTGAAGGTCCTCATTGTCTCTGTCCACTCAGACCTGGATGAGAGACACGGAGTGTGAGGATGAAGAGTGCGCTGGCTGGAAAGACACAATGTCTTCTCTTATTCCCTTCACGTTCGACACAGTTCAGGTCTCAACAGCAGAAGTAGTGGCACAGAAATTGTCAATGAAGCATATGCGCAGGCTGCAATTATGCCGTTTTTTTCTCTCCTCCTCAGTTTTAAAACCATGGTGACGTTTGCATATATCGCAGAGCGTTAAGCATATTTCACCTTTGTCTATGTTGGCGAGTGTGTAGCGCAAGAACCTCCCTTTAAGTATGCGCAATGTTACAGATGGTATGGCAAGTGTAAACACGTGTATCGGATATGGGTCATAGTAAAAAGAACGTGTAAACAGACGGTCAAAAAAATCAGATATAGGCAACAAATCAGAATTGGGCATCGAGACCTGAAGTGTAAACGTAGCCTAAGACTTATTAGACCGTTTATTCACCACAGTACACACCACGACTTTTGGGCTCATTCATGGGGCAGGAAATAATAAGGATCATTAGTTATTAAGAACAATACTGATTAGTGATTGATCTTTGGAATTGATGATGCTTTATAATTGGTCTTTGAAAACAAAAGTGCTCTATGAGTGGCCTTTGAAAAGAATAGTGATCTATGATTAGTCTTTGAGAAGAATGGTGATCTGTGATTAGTCTGTAAGAGGAATAGTGATCAGTGATTGGTCTTTAAGAAGACTAGTGTTCAGTGATTGGTCTTTAAGAAGAATGGTGATCCGTGATTGGTCTTTGAGAAGAATGGTGTTCAGTGATTGGTCTGTAAGAGGAATAGTGATCAGTGATTGGTCTTTGAGAAGACTAGTGTTGAGTGATTGGTCTTTAAGAAGAATGGTGATCCGTGATTGGTCTTTGAGAAGAATGGTGATCTATGATTGGTCTTTGAGAAGAATGGTGATCTGTGATTAGACTGTAAGAAGAATGGTGATCTGTGATTAGTCTGTAAGAAGAATAGTGATCAGTGATTGGTCTTTGAGAGGAATAGTGATCAGTGATTGGTCTTTGAGAAGAATGGTGATCCGTAATTGGTCTTTGAGAAGAATGATTATCAGTGATTGGTCTTTAAGAAGAATGGTGTTCAGTGATTGGTCTTTGAGAAGAATGGTGTTCAGTGATTGGTCTTTAAGAAGAATGGTGTTCAGTGATTGGTCTTTAAGAAGAATGGTGT
>JAQMYJ010000038.1:31419417-31429896 GCA_030014305.1 Clarias laeviceps
TGTTCTTATTACTGATACTAATATCATTACTACTTCTATTACTGTTATTATCACTGTTACTACTGTTCTTATTACTGTTACTAATATCATTACTACTTCTATTACTGTTATTATTACTGTTATTATCACTGTTATTACTGTTCTTATTACTGATACTAATATCATTACTACTGCTATTACTGTTATTATTACAGTTATTAATACTAATACTACCACATTTACTGTTATTATTTCTGTTACTAGTATGGTTACTTCTGCCATTACTCTTATTTGTATTGTTACTAATGCTATTACTCTTATTAATAGTATAATTACTGCTATTACTATTATTTTTTTCTGTTACTAATACTGTTACTGCCACTATTACTATTATATATTACTACAACTACTACTACTTTGTCTACTACTACTAATGTTATTAATAATAGTGATAGTGGTCTTTCGGTTGGTCCCGGCAAGGGGCCGCCACAACAGACCATCCGATCCGCAAAACAACTTGTCACAGGTTTTATGCCAGATACACTGGCTGGGAATCGAACCCTGGCCTTCCGCATGGCAGGCAAAACATCTACCACTGAGCCACCAGTGCCATAGTAATAATAATAATAATAATGCCAGGTTAACATTTGTGGTACAAACAGAAACAACCTACATGTTGCAACAATAAACCTGGATTGAGAAAACACAGATAAAGTTGCCTATATATAATCAGATCGGGTCAGAAGCGTCTAGACTGCGGTGGGATTTTAAGGCCTCTGATCTAATTTCATTCTGCAGTATGAATTATTCCTCAGGAACGACAGGGCTGCATACAAACATCCTGGACAGTATAATCTTCTCACACTCCTTCAAGTCGACTCATCAGTGCACAAGTCTCTGGCTGATCAGATCTGATGTCCAAACTCTGATTTACATATTTCCTGTCAAACAGCGCAGCCCTTTTTCATTTTTTCCCCAATAATACCCGTGAAGAACAGATAAGTCACTCCATAATTGCAAAGACAGCTTCTTTTAGATTTTGCACATGATCTGGGCAACTCGGGTTGTCTTTACAAGAAAAGTTCTGTTCTTATCAAAGAGCTTGTTTTTCTTCTTCTTCTTTCAGTCAGAGTTTAGTTTTTTGACTGTTTCTTTTTTGTCTCGACATCATCCCATATAGTGGAGAATTTCAGGAAGAAGAAAGTTGAAATGTCATGAAGATAAATCTCCATCAAAGGATGAAACATGAGCGAATAACCTTCATGTTCTGAAAGTAAAGTTAGCTGATTCTTATCTGCTTCGTGTCTGAAGGACAGATGATATAGAGAAGTAAAATTAGATGACAGCTGACTTCGTGCTGCACCTTCTTGCTTCTGCTGTTTCTAACAATTCCTTCATTCCTGTTCCACATCATTTTTCTTTTAACCTTGGTGTATGTGCATAAAAGAAAGATCCATACCTTTTTTTTCACCTGCCAAAGCCCCACACACATTTTCCTAAGGTCATAAATTTCACTACTGACTTTATCTCGTTTTTTAGACTGTTTTAATCAGCATATCGATCAGAATCTCTGAGCTCAAATCGAGTGTGTCAGTAATCCTGTGTTTTAATTTACTCCCAAGGATGCATTTTCAGAAGGTCAAAAAGTCCCAGCAGAGCAAGATTAGGGATATTAAGTCTAAAGGTAGAGGTTTGAAAGCAGTTAAAAGAGTAGATGTTAGACGATTGTTATGTAAGTTTAAAGATAAATCCATAAAGAGGTAAATATGCCAGATGAATTAACACATTAATGGTGTCTATAAAGCTGCTGTAGGAACGCCATGAAAAGAGACCGAGCGTAAAGTCAAAAGTCAAAATCTTGTATTCAGATGAGATAAAAGTCTAAAACTTTGTTCACAACCATTATGAAAAAGTGGGACTGAATAAAAAAAAATAAAAAATAAAAAAGCTTTTAAAACTAACCTAAAAAGACAAAGTGCAAGGCTGAGGTGGAATTCTTCTAATATTAAGCATTAAACCCCAATTTTTTTTTCTTTTTTTGGAGGTTAGAATTTGCCCATGGATGGATCCATTAACTAAAGAATGACCCCCAAAATAAATCAAATTCAGCTCAGAGAATGCTTGAGGGAATTCCAATTATTTTGCAATGGCCATGAAAACTTGTGCCCAAGGTTGCAAAAATCTAAATCCAAATCCAAAATCTTGAGGCTCTCTCCAGTTATTCACTATGCAGGTGTATTAGTGTAAGGGCTGAAACTCACTCACTCACTCACTCACTTACTCATTATCCTGCTTATCCTATTCAGGCTCACGGGAGACCTGGAGCCTGTCCCAGACGACTCCTGGCATGATTCGCGCTACACCCTGGATTGGGTGCCAATCCATCACAGGACACAAACACACTCACACTCACTCACTCATCTATATCGCTTTATCCTGTCTGCAGGGTCAGGGGAGAGGATTGGAGCCTATCCCAGGAGACTGGGACGGGCTCGAGGCGTCCTCAGGACAGGGGGCCAATCCATCACAGGAAACACACACTCATTTACACACTACAGGCAATTTAGGAACTCCAGTTAGTCTAACCTGCATGTCTTTGCACTGTTGGAGGAAACCAGAGTACCAGGAGGAAACCCACCAAGCACAGGGAGAACCTGCAAACTTCTTGCACACAGACCCTGAGTCGGAACTCGAACCCTTGACCCTGAAGGTGCGAGGCAACAGTGCTAACCACTACCCCGAAAATTCACACTTTCATAAAAAAATAAATACATAAATAAAATTAAATTAAATTTAAAAAATGAATATATATAAACTGTATTTTATAATAACAATATTTTACAATAACTATACAGAATGACCATGAGTGATGAACACAGTTGTGTCTGCACTGCTTCCATCCAGTCCTTACTTTAGCATACGTGCTATATTTATAACTCACTAGGGTAGTCTTTGGGGTGCAGTTTCTCGGACCAGTTCCCGTAGAAGGTGACTCTGTACTTGGCCGTTCCACAGGCACAGCAATCCAGCAGAGGCTTTTCAGTGACCTCACCATATAACGACTCTGGAGAGGAGAGAGAAAACACACCCAAGTTATTATAACATTATAACTTAATAACTTACAGAAACATCAACTTGCAACAATTTCGTTTAAAAAGTAAGGAGATGAAGGACAGGAACGAAAGGACAGCAGTGTGTGATATAACCCAATCAGAGTCAGGTGTGTCCATGGTGCGAATCAAAGCCTCACCTTTCTCACACAGGCGCTTGGTGAGAGAGCCTTCATCCTGGAATGAGATGATCTTCCTCTGAATGATGCTCGCTCTACAAAACAAGAGGAACAGAGAGATGATAAGAAGAGCAGAGAGAAACAGGCAAGTGAACTCTTTTGAGGATGTGATGAGAAAAATGGAGGCATGAAAGAAGAAAGGAATAATAAAAGACAAGAGCAGAGAGAATGAAAAAAAGAGAAGAAAAAATGAATAATGAGAAATGAGATGGGAGGAAAGATGAAAGACAAGAGACTAGAAAAAAAAGCTGAGTTAAGGAAAAGTGTAAAGGAAAAGCGATTAAACGATCTGAGATGAGAGGATGAGAAGAGAAGAGAGAAGAACAAAAGCAAGGTCAAAGCATAGCAGAAGATGAGTGTAGAGGGGACAAAAGATACCAGCTGAGTTTAGAGGACAAGAAGAGGAGAGAAGTACAGAAAGATAGAGAGGGGTAATAGAAGGAGAAGCAAAGGAAAGGAAAGAAGCAATGAGAAGGGAATAAATTAGACAAAGTGAGAAGAGAAGAGAAGAAAAGAGAAGAGATTAGAAAAGATGAGAGAAAAGAGAAAGAGACAAGAATGAAGAGAAGAAGAGAAGATGAAAATACAAGAAAGCAAAGACAGAAGATAAAAGAAAGTAAATGAAAAAAAGAAAATGAACAGAACAGAATATGAGACGTGAAGAAAAAGGAGACAAGAAGAAACAGATGTGAAGAGTAGAAGAGAGAAAATAAAAAGAGAAACAAGGGGAAGAAAGAGAAGAAAAAAGAGAAGAGACAAACTAGAGAAGAATGTGAGAAAGGATGAGAAGAGAAGAGAAGAGAAGAGAAGAGAGCAGCGTAGTGAACAATGGTGTAATCAGGGCCCGTACAGCCTGATTGGAGTCGCTGTAACAGAGCCACGTGTCAGACTGTAAAGCTCCACCGTTTCAATAGCAGCAGCTGACAGCTGTGTATTTACATCCCGTCTGAACACGTTACACCCCCAGTCTCTCTAAAATCTAGTGAAGGGTAATTTAGAGCAGGTATTTCTGTCTGACTTCTAACACCTCGCGTCATATAAAACACTGCTTTTACACACTTGTGTGGAGGCGTTTAATAAAGTCTGAGCCTCATGATTGTTACTCACTCATCGTCTATATCGCTTTATCCTGTATACAGTTTTGCAGGAGGCCTGGAGCCTGTGCCTGGAGACTTAGGGCAAGAGGCGCGGTACACAATGGACAGGGTGCCAATCCATTGCAGGGCACACACACACACACACACACACACACTACAAGCAATTTGGGAACGCTAATTAGCCTAATCTGCATGTCTTTGGACTGTGGGAGGAAACCGGAGTAACCTGGAGGAAACACACCAAGCACGTGAAGAACTTGCAAACTCCATGCACACAGAGGCGGGATTAGAACCTGGCCGGGAGTCAAATCCGAACCCTGGAGGTGCAAGATACCGTGCCTCTCCATCTATTAATATTAATATTAATATAATGTGACCTGAACATTATAATGGATCTCTCTCTGTCTTCTTGGGTTCTTTACTCTTTTTTTTATTATGATTATTTCTCACTTGTTTTCATGAAGTCTGCAGAGCTATTTATATCCATAAATGATTCATTCCACCTGTTTTCCAGCTCACACACACCGTCTGCACACAATCCCTTCATTCCTCCAGCTTTCTTTCACATTTGCAGCATACGTAAATATATTTTTTAACCATTTAATGTAATGGGAATTAAAACAGAAGAATAAATGAGAATAAAATAAAAATAAAATTAAATATAATATAATATTCAGAATATTTTTGTTGATCAATCAAACCAAATGCATTCCTATGGTACTGTATTATAGAAATAGACAAAATACAAAACCTTCTGGAGAGCTTCTGTAACTACATCTACATCTCAGATTTCTTTCAGATTTTTCAAATCTGCTGAATTTCCACTGCGTCTTCGAAGACCAATCAGCTTTTCATGATGTACGTTACATTTCTCATTCCTTTCATTTTTTAAAATTTGCTTTTGTTTCCTGTTTTTCTCTGAAGTCTTGAACACAGTTTCATCAGCCTCGATACACATTTCATCATCGAGCCAAACAGACTGCAATTTCAGCTACGAGCTGGGTTTTCATCTGGACCTGTACTTCCTTTTAAACCGAGTCCCGGTATTAAAACACCCCTCCATCACCCCGGCTTGAGTTAATTCTGTCATGTGATCTCAGCACCACTGACAGTAGATCTGTGGTTTTTTTATTTTTGTTTTCAGTACGTTATCTTGTCACCTGTTTTTTTTTTCTTTTTTTCTGCTCATTATGATTTGATTGCTCTGGATTTCAAAGCGTTATCAACCTCATTATCATACACTGTTCATGTTCGCACCTGAAATCTCCCAACAAATGCAATCATCTAATCCGAGCTTTCAATTCTCAGCTTTAACCAAATGTTCAAATCAGTGCAGCGAAAATCACATCAGTATGTAAATACACCTGAGCCTTGATTTACTGAAAGGTTGCACATGTGGGGAAAAAAAAAAGTCAAAAACGTAATTTACAAACCTGTAAATATTCTGCAGGCTGATTTACTGAGCCTCGTTTATCATTTTAGTGATGTTGTGCAAACGCTTTTGATCAGAAGTAATAAGACATCATGCTATCACGTCCTGCAAACAACAGGTCTTTTGTTTCTTTTGTTTGCCATAAATTACCGAGCAGTAGGGCTGCATGATTTATTCAAACAAATTACATTCTGATTATTTTGACACGTATTGTGATTGCGATTTAAACTGCGATTTGTAACTATTAAATGTACCATTTTGTATTCAAACGTATTTGCCAGGGCAAACACCAAATAGTTGGACAAATGATCTTGTTAAGAGGATGTTTGCCAATATTTGTTTATGAACTCAAGATTATTTTTAAAAATTGAAATTATTGTTGAAATTATAAGTCTACATGAATTCCATACTATTTGTAAATTGCCTATCATAAATTGCAGCCTTTTAATTTATGATTTTTATATGACTAATTGTGCAGCACTACTGAGCAGAAAACAACAAAAATGGTGATTATATGATGACAGACCATTTTCTAATATCCTTCTGCATTAAAGCTTCCAACGACGCAGCTCAGCCACTGCAGCTCATCGCGTACTACAGATACACTTTAATAAAAACAAAAATTTTGTTTAAATTTTGTCCTGATTTTATCTGTTTTTACGTTCACCGAGTTGTTGTGTAGCTTAAATAAATAAGAAATTGACAACATTTTCATATTAAATGCAAATGCTTCATGCTGTGCATTCTGAGTACGCATGATACTGTAGCGTTAAGAAAGACAGCACTTTCTATGCAAATTAAACATTGAACAAAATTCTTCCAACAACTTTTACTTCGACATGGGTTAACTTATCAATAGCATGCCATAATAGACAAATATATAAATTAAATCAACAAACTGTCGCTAATATTTTCATGTAACCTGTAGTGGCGGTGAAACAAACTGGTTATACAATCATAGTTGATTGACAAACAGCTAACAACACTCTTGGCCAGCTTCAGAAACAATGTGAAGTATGTCAGTTGTTGGGGTTGTATAGCGCACTATGGAATGAATAAGATGATAAGATTACGACGCGGTGGCCGTAAGTACGGTTTATCATGATTCACCGCAAGTTTTGACGCTGTGATTAGGTTTCCATCTTTCCGCGCGAAAAATTAAACATGCTTAAATTTATTTAAACATGTTTAATTTTTTTGCCGGTCCTCGCGGAAGCTTGCGGACCTTGCAGAACTTCGCGGAACATCAGCAGAACGTCGGCGAACAATCGCGGCAGCTCACGGTGCCTAACACCGCATCTCCCCGTGAGTCAAACCGCATAGGTGAGATAGGTGTATTAAGCATTACAATCACTCAGAAAAATTAATGGATGTGGAGTTTGAGACTCCCAAGTTTATTTACTCATTTAACTAAATCAAATTTCATCAGAAAAAATAAAACGTGTCAAAATAAAAGTCCACCTAGTCATGGATGATGGCTAATGATCAGTGAAACATATTTTAAACAAAAAGCAGGAAGCAGCTGGATATCGGGACATAGAGCGTAAGTACGACGCGTTGGCCCACAAGCGCAGATCTGAGCAGGTCAAAAAGCTCCATAATCTGTTGCCTTGGAAGGCGAAACTTTTTTTTAAATAGTCACCTCAGGCAAAATATGATTTATAAAGACTGCTGCTCAGTAGCGACGACTAGCAACTTGAGCTGAAACAACGCTAAGAGTGAGTTAAGGTTGGTCCAGACCAACCTTACGAACGTGTGACTTGCCTAAGATATACTTAGAGTACGAACTTTTCGGGAATCGCTCCATAACGTTAAGAGAGAGGATAAGGTACAACTTAAGAACTACTTAGCGATAAGAAGCTTTTGGGAAACCCGGCCCAGGGTGGTGTCTGTGCAAATGGACAGAAACAGCAAATGTACTTATAGAAATGAGTACAACTGAAGGGCAAGTATTTTATTTGCACTAGGTGTTCATATGTAGTAGTAGTAGTCATACTATTTATGCTTATGCTATTTATACTTTATGCTATTGAAGCTTTAAACTTTTCACATTTTGAACGAAGCATGAAACATAACTGTCTGGTTTTTAATCAAAAGTCGTCACACCCTGTTGAGCCGATCGCATCACTTCTTTGTGTCACATGACCGGTGAAACAAAAATATTTCCTGTGCAACACAGTGGCTGCCATGATAATTTGAATGTGTTCAATGGTTTTTGGAGAATGTTGAAGGTAAAATAGTAAAAAGGAGTTTGTATGTCTACACTCTGTTACTGCTGTTGCAGTAATAAATTGACAGGTACTCATCAATTAGGTGGCAGATTGGTTTAGTGCTAAGCGCCCTCGTCTAGCACCTCCAGGTCCTGGGTTTGATTCTTTTGTTTGGTCTGTTTGCATGTTCTCCCTGGGCATAGTGGGTTTCCTGCACGTACTCTATTTTCCTCCATGCAGATTAGGCTAATTGACGGTCCCAGATTGTCCATAGTGTGTGAATGTTGACCGAGTCCCTACCACGGTTGTACAAAATTAATGAATTCAATGGTCACCATCGGCATTCACAGTCCCTAATTGGACTAAAGAGGTTTCTAGATGGACGGATAGACGAATAGCTTAACCTTTTTACGTTCTGTGAAACTGAACACATTATGCGATTTGGATCTTATTTGTGCATCATGTTATATATTTAACAAAGCTATGTGGAATACTGTTGTATAGACACTGCTGTAAAACAGAGGAATTATGTTATAAAACTTAAAATGTGCACAAGTGATTTGGGTACAAGAGACATGAGATTCTTTGTGTGTGTGTGTGTGTGTAAAGCTGCTGCAGTCACTTTGTCTAGTTCTGTCCACTATAACTGTAATGCAATAAACCTTAGAAAGCGACTGACAGTCGGTCGAAGCACGGACAGACATCATACAGTGCAGAACTACAGTATACTACGATACGGAGGCGTCGTCATGTACAAAAGTGAAACTAAACCTGGTAGAGGAGAGGCTGAGGGTGGTGTAAAGTGTAGTTTTTGTTGTCAAACTGTTTATATAAATGAACCACTTTTTAAAGTTTATTATTGTTTTCTTAACATTCATACCTTTTATTGCGTTTTAGAAGCTTTTGAAAGAATGTAAGTGATGATGTAATGTCTATAAGCAGTACCCAGAAACTAGTGCTACGGCTATAAGTCACCCACGATACATAGGAAACACACCAGTGCTCAAGCTAGTTTGTGTTAGAAATCTTCACAGAATAGATTTCATAAGTGTCACTCTTACAGTATCTCCAGTGGATACACAACTAAAGCCACATTTATTTCCTAAGCACAGTACAGGAGTCACACAGAGCTTCAAATCTGTTTAGAATGTCTGTGTTTAGCTGTATGAATATCTCACAATGAACAGCTACGGTAGGTCTCTACAGTCAGCGAGAACAGTGGATATATATCCTGAGGATACTGTCCATACAATAACTCAATAAAATATCTGTGAAGAGGCCTGAATCTGTTTGTAATACAGGACTGAGGTTATTTAAAGTAGAAAAAAGAGATTCAGCTTAATCATAGTATCAAAAGTTTAAAAATTCCGAAACCGTTTACAAAATCAGATTATGGGATCATCATAAAAACATTTCCTCCACTTGGTATCACATCTGCCTTTTAGATCTTTCCAAAGCCTTCGCTGAATTTCACGCGTCTCCTTACAAAACAGAATACGCAAAAAGAGGAAGTGCAGTAGAACAGATTCAATTGACTTTCAGAGAGCCAGCACTGCTTTGGTTTTAATAGTAAGGCATGTCTCAGAAGCCATTTACAGAATACATTAAGAATCCTGTCATTTTTATATATACAAGGGATGTTCAAGTCAAAGCAGGACTTTTGATAATGCAGAATAACAGAACACGGATCTCCAGCTACACAAATGCACTTATCCCCGTGTTTCATTAGTGCTTGGATACTATCAAGGTAAAAAGATTTTTCAGAGGCATCGTCTGAAACGCTGGCCTCTCAGGAACTCCTTTACTGGCCCAAACATGTGGAAATGGTTTGGAGCGAGTTCAGGACTGTACCAGGTATGTAGGAATATTTCACAGCCGAGTTCCTGTAATGTGCAAGTGGTGTTGGTGACAGATATCTCTCTTCCGCAAGTTGGCAACGAGTTATCTGTCAATTTTCAAGGACCAAGCGTTCCACTTGCTGAATGTTCATGGGATCGACTGCAGTGAGCTCCAAGCCGCCTCGGGCAGAATCGTCATTCATCGGCGTTCTGCCTTCTTTAAAACATCTGCACTGTTCTATTGTTTTACTGCGGCTAAGAGTCTCATCACTGTCTTCTGTAAAGTTAAATTGCTTTTACACCTTCATCCACCAGAATGAAACCATTATGGAAGGAGTCTCCAGTATCAAAGCTTTATTACTGTTACTGTATTTCCAAATTTTCAGTAACAAAAGTATTTTTTCGTATTCAATTTAACCTATTAAACTAAATTAATCTTATTTTCGATTAATTTTGCAATATTAAATACGTCTCGGTAACCATGTTCCCTGAAAAAGCGGGAACGAGATGCTGTGCGAAAGCTCTATGGGAAATGATTCCTCGTGACCGGTTGTGCTGCACGTGTGTGTCAAACACGCCAAATATTTTGGCATGTATAACCTCAGGCAGGTGACGTCAACCGATGAGGTGCACC
>JAQMYJ010000038.1:31441488-31458310 GCA_030014305.1 Clarias laeviceps
ATCAGATGACGTCACCTGACCGAGGTTATACAAGCCAAAGTTTGGCGTGTTTGATACACACATGCTTCACAACCGGTTAAACAAAGAGACGTTCTCACGCAGCATCGAGTGTAGCTTTTGTAAGAAAATTATTACTATTACTAATAATAATAATCTAAACATGTGCTTTGATTGTGTTTTTGTACAGCGCCACTTGCAGCAAATTGAAATAAAGGAAAATGTGTTGAGTTTTTGTTGCACACGAAACCATTTTAACCTACAAAGAATGTTAGCGATCAGAACGATTAAAAACAATTAAAAGATGTTCAGTTTACAGCATCATCCACCTGCTGCTCTACAAGTTTCAGTTTCACTTCAGTGGGTTTATCATGAAAGTCTGACTGTAAATGTCCTTTTTTTATTTTTAGCTTCAACATCGACAGATACTATTTAAATCAGCTGTTATTTTTACTTCACTGACAGAAAGAAGCTATACGATTGGCTTTTTATGGTGTTTCTCACACACAAAAACACACAAATATGTATGTTAAAAGATTCTTAAAAAAAAAAAAAAAACATTTATTGTGATTTAAAAGAAAGCTAAAGTCTACAATGCCTGGCCAATAAACAGGCTGTAAGGATTTCGAGTGGTGTCCAATTAATGTGTGAAAATGATTCCTTGTGCCCCCCCAAACCACTCTTTCCCAATATGTGTCCTGGAATATGGCCGTCCCATCAGGGAAGAAAAACTCGAAGTGATAGCCATAGATGTGATAACCTGGTGATTCAGTACATTCAGGTGGTCAGCTGACTTCATTTCATTGCCACTGAGTCTAGACCTGAGCAACTGAAGCAACCCCAGATCATAACACTGTCTCCAGAGGCTTGTAAAGTGGACACTATGCATGATGGGAGCATCGCTTCATGAGCTTCCTTTCTTACCCTGACTATTCCAGCCTATCCTGGAATATGTAGGCTCAATCCGGCCATTATGTGTTTTTTGTTTCATTGCTCCAAAGTCCAGTCCTAATGATCTCTTTATGATCTATCAATCAGTAAATCTGTAATATTTTATGAACAATGGGAGAAAACTAAAGCCATGCTTTGACCTTACCACGACTGTATCCTTTATAACATCTTATAAAGAGTTCCGCAATGCTATCAGAATCACTGTCTATCATTCATTCTATCACGGCCCACAGTACCATTCTCCCCTTGTTGTGCTAAAAACGAGCGAAAACAGTTGGAGACTTAGTGTAAAAAGGAAGCTCATTTGTCACTGTGGCAGTCACATAATAATGTACATTAATAAGAGATGGAGACGCCTTTAACGGCAGCGTGTCTCGCTGGCCTCGAGTGACAGGCTCACACCGGGTTTTCATCGTCCCACAATGTCATGAAACATATAAAATATTTTCTTTCGCTCTCTCTTTCACTCTCTCTTTCTCTCTCTCTCTCTCTGTTATCTGTTTATCGGAACCACGATATCTAGTGAAGGTCCAGCTTTACCTCTCATTAAACACAGATACTCATCTGTACCAAAGCACAAATAGCACCATGCATCAAACAATCTGGTCTAATCACATGGCATAAAACATGACAGGGTGGTGCAATGAGGTCCAATTACAACCCAGAAGCAGTGATTGTGCTCTACTGCTGCTACTACGGACATAAAAATCTAAATCTAGCTTGTACCTTGTAGCAACAAAGTCACTGAAATTAATTCACTTTTATTATATTTTTTGTGTGAGAATCCAGGAGGAGGCCGTGGCTTTGTGGTTACCGTAGTCACCTCTCATCTCCAGGGGTCAGGTGTTTAAATGTCACCTCAGGGTCTGTGTGTGTGTGGAGTTTGCATGTTCTCCCCGTGCTTGCTAGGTTTCCTCCAGGTACCCAGGTTTCCTCCCACAGCACAAAAACATGCCATGTAGGCTTTGGATTGGTGTTTCTAAATTGCCCAAAGTGTATGATTGATGATTGTGTGTGTGTGTGTGTATACATGTGCCCTGCACCCCATGATTGACTGGCACCCCATCCAGGGTGTACCTTGCTCGAAGGATAAGAAGTATAAATAATGAATGGATGTCTATAAAGCCATCGAGTACTTAAACACTGCACAGCTAATATATTCAGCTAATATATTTAAAAACAATTATATGGAAATGTAAATACAATGTTTTTTTTAATGGTTGTACTTTATTAATTTCTGATAATATTATAGAGTTTGGTGGAAAAATCGATTCAGTTGCATACCATGATTCCTTGGTGTGGCTATTCGTATAAGAAAAATACTGTACTTTTTTTGGTTTGTTTTTTTTTAGAATTTATATATGTTTGTTTTTTGTGGTACAGTGGCTTAGTGGTTAGCACTGTCCAGGTCATGGGTTTGGTTCCAACCTCGGGGTCTGTGTGCATGGAGTTGGCATGTTCTCCTTGTGCTTGGTGGGTTTCCTCCATGTACTCCGGTTTCCTCTCACAGCTTAAAAACATGCAAATTAGGAAATTGGTGTTACCAAATTGTCCATAGTGTGTGAATGTGTGTGTGAATGTTGACCAGAGGTTGTACAAATGGGAATAAATATGATGGTCACCAGTGGCTTCCACAATCCCTAGTTGGACTATAGAGGTTCCTAGATGGATGGATGGTTGTTTATATTTGCTGTGGTAAAACATTGCTGTTCCTCTAAAATCCTATCGGTGGTGCTCTAAACTATTCACACATTGGCAAGCAGCATTTACATCATTTACATTTAGGCATTTGGCAGATGCTCTTTTCCAGAATTTCTTTGAAGTTTCCATCGTTAAATATTTTTTTAATACTGGGGAAGCTATGAAATAACACATATATAATTATGTAACAAGAACATCAACAACAACTGTCAGTTGTTATTTTAAGACATGAAGGTCAGCTGTTCTGGAACAGTTCTTGCAAGAACAGTATTGTCTCAAGTGCATTTGCAAAACCCATCAAGCTCTATGATGAAACTGTCTCTCATTAAGACATTAAAAAAGCAAGACCAAAACTGACCTCCGCTGCAGAGGAGAAGTTCATTTAGAGTCACCAGCCTCAGAAATCACCAATTAACAACCAGCACCTCAGATTAGAGCCGTTATGAAGCTTTACAGATCATAAAATCGAGCCCCGCCCACCCCATACTACCCATTCAAGAGATTTTTATTTAACATTTGTTAAAAGTTAATGTTTGACAAATTATAAAACTTCATAATCTGTTTCCTTAAACCAGTTTGTCATGTATTTCCTTATTCCAACATTGCTTGTTTGCATAATTTGTATTGTAAAATAGCAATACGAACCCAACCGACGCCAAGGTATCGTGATAATACTGTATCGAAGGTCCCTGGTCTAGAAATATTATATAATTGTTGATCTCAAAATATGGTTATGCTACTAGTGGTCAAAAAAAAATGTTATGAAATGGCAAAATCTGTCACTTACTTGAGCAGTATGCAGCCACTTCCTGATGAGGGCGCTGTCCAAAACACTTGTATTTTGGTCCGTCTTCGAGGGGAGCTGTCAGTCACAGCAGGGGGGCAATTAGTCATAAACTGTGTGTCATCTTCATCAATGATCTGAAGAACAAACAGACATTAAAACATTATTACCTTTCTCAAGTAAACAAGAGTCATTTAAGCTTCCTCTATTTTTCTATGTTTGCACGATAATAAACGTGTTCAATTATAAATGTGGGATTTTGATTTTTTTATTTATTTAATGGAATAAGTATAATCAGTTATACCAGGATTACTATTATTCCTGATACTGTAATCATGCACTCAAACATTTTAGCATTATTATTATTATTATTATTATTATTAATACTTTTATTATGCTTTTTTAGAAGTAATAAATTAGGTCAAGTGTTATACTGTTGTGTGCTGATTGTGGTGTTATGAAGATAAAAACTTGTATTGTATTTTACAATACCAGCACATCCTTGAGCGGTTCCTGCTTTTACTCCACATCAATTTGCCAGTGATTACAATTTCTATTTTGTTTGTCTGTCTTTTATGGTAACGTTAAATGATGTGGAACATCTGCATCATAAGTTCCCCGCAGGAGCCCTAACATTGGATGAGTCTTGTAATATAATTGTAACGATGTTGCGATGCTATTCACCGTCAGGACAGCATTATTTTTGAAAGGTAAAATTATTTGGAGATAATGTTGATCGAATCCCCCAAACACAACGTTGCAAATGCCACCTTAAAACAATGAAATTATAACTTTTATTCTGAGCACTTATGACGAGTAGCATCTGTTCGCACAACATCCGACGTGATCAACTTTCCCTTACTGTAAGTTTTTAAAATTGTGTAGAATTCCGATTGGAGACTGGGACACACACAACAGCTTCCCACATACGTGGCGGGTGAATCTCATGTCACGTATCTTTTAATGCTGTAATGTTACCTTCCTTTTCATTTTGATTGTGAAATATCTAGTATTTCTTGTAGCACTCAATGTTATATATGCACATTTAAAAGAATCAACTGTATGCCACCTGATGGTCCAGTGGTAAAGATGCAGTTATTATGTAACGTTATTCCATCATTATGCAGTTAACGTTGTTCACACATCATTTCAGCAAAGCCATTCTAACTTTCTAAAGCAACCTAGTACAGGGGCAGTGTCGGCTGAAATGGTTACGGCTGTGGGTTACTGACAGATTATTTTTTTCTAGTGTGTGTGTGTGTGTGTGTGTATTCATTCATCACTAAGACACCTAATAAGAATGCAGTAAAAGGTCCAGCTGTGAACAGTGTCAGGTTGACCTTTTACCTACAGTGTTTGGCCAGTTGAATGAGGACAAGCCCGTTGGTCCAACTGAGGCAGCAACTCATGACCAATACAAACCCAAAGCACTGAGTCGAACACAAAGGGCATAATTGCAGTTGTCAGTTGAAATGAAAGCTCTTGATAATATCACATGCAAGGAACTGTGAGGATTTTTAAGATGAAAGACACATGCTCAGTGTTGGGTGTAATGTGTTACAAAGTAATGCGTTAGAGTACTTGGATTACTTTTTTGATGTAACGAATAACCTAACGCGTCAGGTCCGCCATTTAAGTACTCAGTTATTTAGTTATTTTTTTTTAAAAATGTAATCTGTTATTCAGACAGTTTATGTAATCCGTGAGCCAGACAGCAGTCATTCCCAATGTGTTATTATATGTGTGCGTGTGTGTGAAAGTCATCCTACAAGCCCCCCCTTATTCCTGCTGTTATACCCCTATCTCACCTACGCAGTTTGACTATGCGAGGACCGACGCGTGGAAACATGGAAACGTAATCACAGCGGCAAAATTTGCGGTGAATCATGATGAACTGTACTTACGGCCACCGCGTGAACCACGTAGGTGAGATAGTGGTATTAGTAGTTAACAGATTATGAGCCAAACTTGGCTGAGTGATGATGGTAGAATAATTATAAAGGTCTTGACTAAAAAAACATGCATGAGGAATCACAAAGGTGTTTTCATTTTCTGCAATGGAAAAGTACTCGAACTAGTCAATTTTGTCAGAAAGTAAAGCAGTAATGTAACTGATTATTTTTTAATGACAGTAATTTTGTAATTACTTTAAAAAGTAACATCCCCCAACACTGCACATGCTCGAATTCCAACTAGAAAAATTCTAATCAAGCATGTTGAATTTTTTGCAATAAAATTAAACATTAGCAAAAGAAACAATCGTTTTCCATGTACATGTGAGTTTGACTGCAAAATGAGAAATCCAATTTTTTATTTTTTTTTTTTTGCTCAGTCATGTTTTTATAGTTGTTTAAAAATTGGCTAAAATTTACTTCATTATATTGTCTATTTCTTGTGCTGGAAACAAATACAGTATATGTCACTCTATACGCACAATCCTGAGTCCAATATATGTTTACTAAAATGCTCTGAGCTTTAAGGGCATGTTGTTAGTGAAGTGGGAAGATAATGGTGATACAAGAGAACAAATGTATTTTTAGGCATTGTATTTACACCTTTTTTTCAAAGATTTCTAAAACACTGAAGTACTGTGAGTAGCTGCTTGAGAAATGTTCAAATGAAGCTGGAGTTGAAGCAAACCCCGTGTTAAACACTTCTGACCTTTCTTCCTCATGCTCTCCAAATGCAATCCACAATGCTCTGTCACTGGGGTGTTGTTGTTTTTGTATAAGACCATTAAGACTTCAGTTTCTCACTATTCTTGCTCATCATAAAAAGCCACACAGAGAGTTTAAAAAAACAAGTGAGGAAAAAGAAAAAAAAAAACAAGAGTGCTAAAAAACAGTATGAGGACAGAGATGTAAGAAAGAGGAAGAACAGAAAAGAAGCTGGATCCCCATGACGCATGACCTTATCCTTTCCTCCGGGTCCTTCTGGAGGGATCTGGAGTAATTACGGTTGAAACGGCACTGCTGAGAGTTTCATTTAGTTACACAACAGCATCAGGGGAGATAAAACATGTTTATGGATGTAGATGCGGTTTAATTAATTTACCTAAAGTGCTCCAGACTTAATCCTGATTTGGGGATGCTCAAGGAGAAGAAAGCTTTTTATTGCTTTTAGTACTTTTGAAAGTGTTACAGGCATGCAATATTTTACAAAATATGTTTTAGTCACATTGGCAACATAATCCTGCTAGTAGGTGCTAAATAAATAGGCTAAACTAGCTAGTTCCAGTTAGTTTAGTTAGCTAGTTTAATATTACTTCTCCAATATGAAGTGAGATCAAAAAGTTTGGAGACTAGTTTTGTAGCGCCACCAGAAGGCAACACGCACAGTCACAGAGAGCACCGACCTTCATAAGTCAGCGTGCCAAAAGACATGATCCTGTGAGCATCGAGAGTTGTGCAACTGGTGCTATACTGACCATGTGTATTACCATGTCTGCTATTTCATCATTTATAGCGAGTTAAAACAAAGACCATTTGAAATTCTGTGTGAAACTGAGCAAAGCTGCCACAGAGATGTTTGACATGATTCGGCAAGTTTAAGATGCTGCTGCAATGAGTCATTTGAGGTGTTTTGAGTGACACGCGTGCTTCAAGAGCAGAAGAACATCACTGCAAGATGACAAGAGATCAGGAGCAAAAGAACAGACCATTGACAAGCTCATCCCCTGAAAATGTCAAAACCATTTGGTAACTTCTGCATGATGATCGTTGGAGAACATTCCACTACATTGCTGGCGTTGTCGGTGTGTCGATACAGAAACAATCCTCACGTGTGGTTTAAACATGTGCCGTGTTACTGCGAAGTTCGTCCCCAGGCTGCTGACCCAGGAGAATAAGGAACACCGCGACAAAGTCTACCAAGAAGATCATTACCAATGACGTCACTTGGGTGTACGGGTGCGAGCCTGAGATGAAGCAGCAGTCTTCACAGTGGAAGAACTCTTCATCACCACAACCGAAAAGGCAAGGCAGGTCCGCAGCTTGACCAAGTGCATGCTCATTGTCTTTTTCAATATCTGCAAGATCGAGCATCTAGAAATCGACACCAGGGGCCAGACTGTCAATAGCGAAATCTACTGCCAGGATTTAAAGCGTCAGAGGAAGGATGAAAGGTAAAAGCAATTGAATCTGTGGCATGTAAATCCTGAAACCAGTGGCTAAATACCATGACTGGTATAGAATGTATGATTAAGCACTGGTTTAAAATATACATAAGGAAAGTTCCTCGTATTCAGAGTTGGGTTTCGCACATGCTTAAGAAATTTTGAGGATAGATTATTAAATGGTCTGCATGTAACTCACACCACTAAATTTAACAGATTGTTCCTGAATACCACTGATTTATCTAATATACAGTATAAACTACATTCTAAAGCTTTGTCTTTTTCTAAAAAAATTTGGTCACCATGGACTAATTCTCTACATACCTTATCTTCACAATCAAAAACATAATATTTCCTGTCTTTCTTTCATCAATCCCGCTGGCGTGAGGTGAAAGCCAGCACCTTATTTTTGAACGTCCGCCCTTCAAAAGCCCCCTTTATCTCTCCGTGAAAACCAATCATGTTGTACAATGCCATCAAGATAGTGAAGGAGAAGATGAAAGATGTCCACAAATGATGACAAAAAAACTTTTTGACAGGAAGGTAGAAATATACAGTGCCCGTTGTGTCAGTGTTCATCCCCCTGTAAAACAGATTCTCTATTGGCTCATAAACCCAGAGAAATCTACCAAACGAGGTGAAAAATATGAAACCCTTTGAGCGAGACTGGAAATGGGAGATTTATTGTTTATAAGTAAGTTTACAAGATTTTTTATTCTCATTTTCTCCCCGAGAGCTCATGCAATCCGACAGTCGAGGCAGTAAAAGCAGATGGTGGTGCTGGAAGAGATCTGCCAGGTGTGGCTGAGTGTGAAGCTCCTTCTACTTCAAGATGCTTCAGAGCAGAAAATCCGGGTGCTTTAGTATCAGAAGAAGCACAGTGCATTTCACAGCAGCACAGAGAGAACTGAGCGTCCCACATGGTCTAGTAGTCAGGCCGCTTGGGTTTAACTCCTGCATGAGAAGTAGTTTAAGGCCGTCGGGGCTTGGCAGTTTAAGCTTTTCATGTGCAAGTGGTTTAAGAACTTCAGACTGTCAGAAAAGCATTGTTGATCCCGTGAACATGAAGGCAACAATCAGGTTTTGGACACGGAGAAAAAGCTTATTTTCTAAAATATTTTTGCTCAGCGAAATCAAAAGTAGAGACACAAGCTGGGCTCAAAGTCACAGAATGCAATGTATTAATGTGATTCAAATAATCGACTAGTTAGTGATCTGAAGAGTATGATGTTGTTGTGGGTGTTATTACCAAAAAAGTTAAAACTTTGGAAGCTGATGTGTAATAAAGTGATACTGCATTGGTCTCTTTCGGTTAATGATGAAAAACCTGTACCAAAAGATCGTCAAATGGCATTGTGGGTAATTTAGGAAAATGGAATGAATGAAGTGAAAATAGGCAAACATATTGAAGACAAAGCCTAAAGGCATAATTTAAGTTTTTTTTTTATTATTGATATACTGTAAGTACATTACCATTGGTCTTGGTCCTAATGTTTCTACTCTGCAACTTGAAGTCTGTGACCCGGAGCATGAGTACAACTTAATTGATCAGGGCAAAATTCCACAATCCTCATTCCATGCAAAAATTCTTTCCAAAGTTCAGCCAAGAGTCATGTGAAGCTTCTGCAGTCCTACTGAGCTAAATCACAGTAACGCTGTGTAAAAATGTTACTTTTTTTTCCCTAAAAATAGCCGGGGAAGGAACCAGATCAGTTTATATGGCACTCAGTGAAATACCTGGAAATATATATATTTTTTTTTTACTTTTGTGACTTTTTTGTATATTTTTGTAAAAAAAAAAAAAAAAAGTCACAAAAGTAAAAAAAAAAAAATTATTTCCTTTTTTTTTTTTTTTTTTTTACCAAAATATACAAAAAAGTCACAAAAGTAAAAAAAAAAGTAATAAAATAAGTCTCCAAAGTATTTAAATGAGTGTGTTAAATAAAGGGTTAAAGTGTTTGCCAAATTTGAAAGTTTCTGTCCTCTGCAGAAAATCCACATAAACACAAATAACACAAAGCTAAGTTTGATTTTATTCTGTTGCATGCTTCTCTGTACGCTCTCCTACCTGAAAATTTCCAGCATAATCCTCCTCCTTGTCCCCATTCCGTCCTTCCTTTAAAGCGATGAGCGTGAAGCCTCTGAAGTAAGAGGGATTCGTGCCATACAAAGTCACTGTAAAGGTAAAACAAGCAGAGTAGTGGCGTAATGATAATTAGTGCATGACTTTATTTAGTACAGATTCCTAGAAGGATCTGAAAGGTGTGATGTCTGAGAGAATGATTTTGCATGCTGCTAATGTGGTAGGAAAAATAACACACATGGGGTCAAAGAAATGTGAAGTTATATCCAGGGTTACATCCTGTTATAGATTTACATCTTTATTTTTATGTATGAAAGTGCACTTAACAATCTGTATCAGACTGTACAAGTTCACATCAATAATTTGTTTAGACATGGCCTTACAATGTTTCTCATTTAAAGAACTCAATAGAGTTTTCAAGCACATGTATATATTTTTTTATGATAAAGAGGGTTTGGTTTCTAAATATATATTTCTTCTTATATTTCTGCTTTTTTCAGGCAACTTTTTTAATCCACACAACACCTCAAACATTTTTCATACATTTATGCAACAACAATCTGTCTTCCTCATTCTTTTTTAAAGCATACTATCATAGTTTGTGACTATGGTTTGTTAATAATACATAACCAATACTGCACTATACAATGCATTTTTTTCCCTGCAGAATAGATATTGAGGACATCTCGCACAAGTAATAAATGCAAATAAACACTTTTGTGTTTTATAAAACTGAGAGCATCTGATCATTCATCTCCAGCGAGCATTGTATCCTGATTGTTAATCTGCAGACTGGAGAAAACTGAATATGAGACAGGAATACATATACAGTACTGGATGGGATGCCAGTCTCTCCTAGGGCACCAAACACAACTAGGAGGTTTACTTCATTTTCATAGTGCACATAATTAAGTGAACCAAAAAGCAGAGTAAATTATACAAAACACACACAGCATGCTCAGCTCATATCCTGCAGCTGGTTTGATTCGGGATCGATTCACTTTCTCAACACAAATAAATTTCACTGGGGTTTAGTTAGGGGCTGCTCAGCGGACTCCCTCGGACTGGTAGTTGTGGTTTGTTTGCTGTGCTCTCAGGCGGATCGGAGTTCAAATTAAACCAACTAAACTTTCTTTTGGTTACTCCTGTCAAGGGGTCGTCACAGCGGACCTTCTAATCCACACACTACTTGGTATTTACGCCACATACCCTTTCTAACACAACCCTCCCATTTTTCTACCCAGGCTTAGGACCAATACTGTGGCTGGATAGTATGCGGTGTGGTAACCCACCAACAGTGGGGCTCAAACCCTGATCCTCAGATCTTCAAACCAACAAATGACCAACTACAGCCATAGCTGAAACCATAGCCACCACTCCCTCTCCTCCAGACTAAACCAATTAACTTTGGTATAATATTCCACCTGACTGGAGGAACCCAAAGAAATCAGAGGAAACAAGTGACTGAGAGCCAAAAGGAGAACATGCACAGAAAATCCACACCTCTACACATCAGGCGTTTTGTTCACCTAAGTGTTTATAATGTGCTGTTTCATTGCAGATGTTTCAACATAATCAGTATAATGTATTGTGATCCAACTTGTGCAAGTACTGTACAAGCCTCTGGTGAACATCACATAGCTAAATCTCCACTCGTCTCACACCTCTTATCTCCTCTGTTAGCTTCAGGGACTGCTCGGTTACTCTCACAATTACCATTTGACATTTCGCCATTACGCACAGACTCAGTTTCATTGTCACTTTCATGCTGTTCTTCACACATTTAATACTATTTACACTGTTGTCACACATAAAATTGCATATAAAGGCTGCGCTGCAATGAATTCCATGTTCCTTTTTTTTCAACGTTTGATTTATATGCTTTATTTATATATAATTTTTATATATCTTGGTTCTTAGCATTGCACTAGTAACTTCTGGTCAGTTCTCACATTTTCACCCTGTTTATACTGATTATGTGTACGACAAACAGTGTGCAATCAAATCTACAACCTGGCCATTTTTAAGCAACATCTAAAGACCTACCTGTTTCTTAGATTTTTGTACAGAGGTATCACCAGAAAAAAAGGTACCCCACCAAAAAAAAAAAAAAAAAAAGCACCCTCCCCAACAGTGTTTGATGGATGGTGCTTAGTTATTTACCTAATAACCAGTGTAAGGATCTACTGTATACAATGACAGACACTTCAAAGCACATTTGTATAGTATGTTGCTCTGGATAAGAATGTCTGCCAAATGTCTAAATGTAAATCTCTGTCTCTCATGTGAAAAGTTGTCCTTCAGTGCTTCCTGTGCCCACTGGGGTGACATCAATGCCATCCCTGTTAACTGCAGGTTGAAATCAGAACAACCTGATGCCAGTGTATAACTTTGTCACTTGATATGTTGTGTCTGCGTTACATTCTCACCCTGTGTGTGTACTGACTATATGCAAGATACAGTGTGCGATCACATGTTTTTGTGAGATCTATAATCTATCTATCTATCTATCTATCTCACATGGATCATCTCCAATGCACAGACTAGCCCTCAGGTCTTTAGAAAATGAGTCCTGAATGATTAACGGGTGTTGAAATCATCCTCCAGTCCTATCTGTACCCACTGAGGAGGCATCAATGACATTTCCATATATCTATGCTCATATATCTTGTCGGTTTTTTTTTATTTTTTTGTTGTTGTTCTTAGCATTGCTCTAGTAGCTTCTGGTCAGTTCTCACATGCTCACTCTGTGTCTACTGACTGTATGTAAGTAGACACACATCACATAAGACATACAGCATGCAATCACCTCTACAACCTGTCTCTGTGTTACTGTCTCTACTGCTGCTGGTTATCGTTGAATTTCAAGTCAGGTGAAGCAGGTTTTTTTTTTTTTTTTTTTTGTCATTTCAACCATATACAGTTCAGTACACAGTGAAAAGAAACAACATTCTTCAAGGACCGAGGTGATACGTACAACATAAATTAACACCATAAATTATCAAAACTATCTAAGAACTATAGAAAGACAGCAAAAGACAACATAGAGTGCACGTGCAGATGTGCAAAGAAGATCACAAACACGACACAATGCAATACTCTCTAATCATAATCCTTTGAGATCAATATAGTTATCTATCTATCTATCTATCTCATGTGGAAATGCTCGTCACTAAAGCGCAGGCGAACCCTCAGGTCTTTAAAACTCTTTACAAAATCTTTGATATTCATATAATTTTATATTATTATATTTGTTTAATGATATCCGTTCTTTTTATTTTGAATGGTTAACGGGTACTGAAGTCGTCCTCCAGTGCTACCTGATGCGGTGGCATCAATGCCATCCATGCAAACAAACTGCACGCCGAAATCAGAGCAACTTGATGCCAGTGTATAACTTTGTGTCTGAGTCCAGGCATTACACATTGAACATGTCGCTGCACTTTATTCGTTTAAGAGATATTGCGGGCGTTATGATGATGATGATGATGATGCCGGTACCTCTGTACGTGCTCGCGGGCTGATAGCTCTCCGGTTCTCCTTCGACGCGGAGCCGAAACTCGCTATAGAGCTCCTTTCTCGCGCCGTGCGCCCGCGTGATCCAGCTGCAATATCCGTCCGGTTTGTGCACCCTGTCCCCGGGCTCCTCGGTGAACGCGAGCGCGCCGTGAACGGGACCGACCGGGAGGCACAGGAGGAGCACGAGAGCGCGCGCTGCCGCTCCGGCCATGGCGTGTTTTTACAAATAAGAGACACAGAGAGAGACAGAGAGAGAGAGAGAGAGAGAGAGAGAGAGAATGTTATCGGGTCCGATCTCCGCTCTCCGTTAATCTCAGACCGCTGCTCCCATCCCGGACCGGACGGCACCGCAATATAACCAGGCGCGCACCAATTCGCTCCCGCGACACCCGGACTGAGACTCAACGACGGACGTGCAGCAGCAGCGGAAGCGGAGACGCGCGTGCTCCCCTGTCATGGGGATGCAGAGCGCGCGCACCGGGAGGGTTCGAGCGAGCCGATGCGCTTCTCACCGGAGCTCACGCGCAGTTCCGACCGGCGGCGGCGCTGACATGACGATCAGTCTCTCGGCTCAGTGAAAGGAGTGAAGGGAGTAAGAGGAGTGAGGGGGAAACCTCCCAGAGCATCGGAAAGGGGATGTCCGAGCGCATGATGCAAGCTTTCTGCCCGACCTCCTCCTCCGTGCCACACACACACACACACACACACTTGCCAACAGTGCCAAAATAGACAGGTGCCGTTTGACTCTCTAAATGTCTTTATTTTCTGGTGTCTAATTCTGGATTCTGATTGGTCAGAGGGAGCTGATTAATTTATACAAATATACATACAAACACACATATATATGCGTGCACACACAAACATGCATACATAAATTAACGCACGCACACACACACACACACACTATAGACAGGTGTCATTTGACTCTTTAAATTTCTTTGTCTGATCTCTCACTCTGGAGTCTGATTGGTCAGAGGGAGGTGATTGATTTTCCCTTACAGCAAGCTTTAATAATAGCAAAGGTCTATATTAATATATATTCACACACACACACACACACGTAGTACATACACTCTCTCTCTCTCTTCTTTCTCTCGTCTCTCTCTTGCTAACAGTGACAGATGCAATTTGACTCTCTAAATGTCTTTATATTACTGATCTCTCAATCTGAATTCTGATTGGTCAGAATGTGCTGATTAATTTGACCTAATAGCTGCTCTAATAATAGCATAAGTTTAAATTCATTGTTTTCCTCAACATTCTACAAACAATACCGCATACTCACAATGTAGGTTGTTTGAAATCTTTGCAAATGTATAAAAAAAAAATACAAAGAAATCACATGTACATACAGTAAGTATTCACAGTCTTTGCTCAATACTTTTGGAGGGAGTGCAGGGGGAGCTGTCACGTGATGAGTGGCTTCTGTCTGGTCACTCTATCATACAGGCCTGATTGGTGGATTGCTGCAGAGATGGTTGTTCTTCTGGAAGTTTCTCCTCTCTCCACGTAGAAATACTGGAGCTTCTTCAGAGTGACCATCGGGTTCTTGGTCACCTCCCTGACTAAGGCCCTTCTGGTTAGCACAGTCGCCTTGCACCTCCAGGGTCGAGGGTTCGATTCCCACCTCAGGGTCTGTGTGCATGGAGTTTGCATGTTCTCTCCGTGCCAGTGTTTTTCCTGCCACAGTCCAAAGACATGCAAATTAGTCTAATTGGCGTTCACAAATTGCCTGTTGTGTGTGCCCTGCAATGGATTAGCACCCTGTCCAAGGTGTACCCCACCCTGTGCCTTAAGTCTCCTGGGATAGGCTTCAGGCCCCCCATGACCCTGTATACAGGGGTAAAGCAGTAGTGTATCATTATCCCAAATGTTGTCGTATGACAAGAATTTAAATGCTTCAGGAGATTTATATTGTTATTGTTATGAGAAAGTTATTAATTTTATTTTTATAAAAATAAAATATTTTTCAAGTAAGCAATTACAAAAGAAAATAATAATAAAGCAAGCCCAAAGATAAAAGCACAGAAGTCTGAAAAGCAGCAGATGTTTATGGCAGATGCTTAAATCTGACACTGAACATTATCTCAAAAATAAATAAATAAATTAAATTAAAACACACCAAAAAGGATTATCTTACGTCCTTAATTAAAAGTCTGCCTTCGATGGTACGACATTAAAATGATCTTTGATGTTCTTAAGACGACTTCATAGTTGCATTAGGATCAATTTCCTGTGACAACTGCAACTCTCAAAGCTAAAGGTTGTCAAAAGCAGCAGAAGAGATCTTACCACCAGATCAGCGTCCACCTTCTGCCTTCTTCTCATACACATTGCATAAAAGGACAAGTAGAACAGGTCCAACTGTTCATTCAACTGACCAAACCATTTACACATGATTGGGTCATTGAAGGAGTTCCTGGGAGGCCAGCGTTTCAGAAATGGCTGAAGAGAAAACTTTCTACCTTGATGGGTTTGAAGCACTAATTAAACTCTGGGATTAGCGCATTAGTGTAGCGGAGGATTATATAGAGAAATATTCTATCCCCATCTGTGCACTGCATGGTTGATTTGTATGTACAGTATGTGGAAGTTATGTGTAGAGTGACAACGTGACAGTGATGAGTTCTGATGTGTCCTTCATGCCATCAGAGTCTTTGGCAGGAAGCACAAACCCTAAGGGTGGACGAGGGAACTCATGCATGTTACATCCTCTCTTCCAAAGGCCCCAGTAACATCTGTAAAGCTCTAAAGAAATCACTCACCTTGTCAGAAGTCATGTACTGAAGACTGGCAGCTTACTGTAGAGGTCGGAATGAGTTACATGGGAAGCTAATGTTACTTGTCAAAAGCCAGATTCATAAACATGTCCCACATCTTATTATCCTCCTCATCACCTGTATATGAAATCTGAGCAATGTAAGAAAGAAAAGGGAAAATGACAGATGTTTGAAAGCTCGTCTTGTCCTGGAAATGTTCCATCATCGCTGTAATTGCACAGATCCTGGCTTAATCGAGTTAGATGTTGCTCATATAATCTTACCTCCATATCATGAATAAAAAGCCGGCATTTGTAATGTATGTAAATATGTTAAAGAAATCACACACCCACACATCTACAATTCTACCTCAGAGTCCCCCATCTGCCCTTCTGCCTGCAGGTTTAATAAACTCATGTCTCTCTAATTATTCCCTGCATAACTGATGGAAAATATCTTGCTTCTTCGCCCCAGTCGATATGGAGCCTTAATTGAAATATTCCCTTTGCTAATTTTCTTTTACACTATGCTGACTGAGCACAATACAAATTCATTGAAACAAATTGTACATGTACTTTATTAGATAGGAAAATGAAAGCAAATCTTTAAATTTCACCATAGCCACCGGCCACATTTTCCTTGCATCGTTCACCGAGCCCGTGCTCATGACAAATCTTTATTGTCACTGGACATGGTGTTTCATTCCTCCTTTTCACTGTACACCACTGTCTCTGTACAAGAACAATGGAATTCCACACTTCACTTCATAGCGTGCTGACATCTTAGCTCGCTCCTGAACAGTCAAGCGCTAATAGTCAACAGTCAAGTCTTGCAGCAATCTCTGCAGCAATCCACCAATCAGGCCTATATGGTAGAGTGGCCAGAGAGTCTCATCAGACCTGAGAATTTTGTTT
>JAQMYJ010000038.1:31503906-31515136 GCA_030014305.1 Clarias laeviceps
ATATATTCAGTCAAATTATATTCAAATTCAGCCCATGAGATGATCTTCATGGGTTCCGTTGCTGAGAAACTCTTTCTCTCTGTCTCAGGATGTGAGCTTTAGAGCTTTTAATAGATCTGGGCTGCACTTGTCTAATCATGTGTGTAACACATCCATGAGTCAGTGTGAGTGTATGAATGTGTTGGGAGTATGAGTGCTGCTGAGCACTGGAGTGTGATGAGAGGTGTGTAATCACTCCCCTCAGTAATTAATGAATGAAAGAGGAACACTGGGAATAACACAGCGAGGAGGCACAGGAGGCACCGAGATTAATCTTCTAATCCTATTGCTGAGTTTAATGAGCAGAGTTTCTTGTTCTCTCTCCTTCTCTCTCTCTCTCACACACACACCCACACACACACACTCACCAAGGAGGTGGTACAGCCCTGAGAAACTTTATATTTCCACTTATTCCACTTTAGAATATCAGCTCCATTAACCTCCGGGTTCCCAGGTCGAACCCCAAATAGCATTAAATGGAAAGCTAGTGCACTATGTAAGGTGTATAATCCCTGGTTTCACACACCAAGTAGCTAGTGACAGTTCAGAGACAATTCGGATCGACTTAGAAGGAGACAGCGTGTTGTTTAAGACGACATAACGTTATCAGATGTGTGTTGTTACTGAAAGTGCTTCTGTGACTGGTTGTGAATGTGAGTTTTGTCAGCCAGCTGCTCTCACCTCAGTACTGCGGAACGCGCAGTTGGTGTAATTAAACACCTGGGACACTTAAAATGTTCCAGCATTATGAATGTGACAAAATTTACTTAACTATTAATGTAATCTCTTAAATTAATAACAAAACAAATCCTCAAAATCGACATAATTTATAACTTCCTAAAAATATACAGCATTTTATCAGTGTTTTGGACATGACATTAAACAGGCAAATCCTTATGACATCATCCATGTTTTTTTCGAATGCTGTGAATTTTAGACGGCTGCAGAAAGCGTTACACTTGTACCATGCAAGAGACGAATGAACACAAAGAGTGTAGATTGAAAATGTTTGGAATTAATGGTTTTTGGATAAACTACCGCTATGGATGTGACTTGTCCGAACCAGTGCTAAAACCATATAGAGAATGTGCTTACAGTAAAAAGTGCATTTTAACATGAAACATTTCAAATAGTAATGATGAAAAAATAGTTGTGAAGTTATTAAATTATTGTTGGTGCTTTATTTGTTTTTCTGGTCCTTTCCTACCTTACTTTTTTCTTTGTAGACTTTCTTTATTTTTACGCCTCTTTGTGCTTCGTGATGCTCAGTGTTGACCTTTACAAGGACAGCAGTACCTCAGCATATGAACATCCCACCCCACGAAGTTCAGCCTTAAGAACTGATATTTTGCAAGACATTTGCATTTTTGCATACAAGCGACCGAACCGAGACGAACCATACGCTGGCTAAGTTGTGCATACGTCTGGGAGAAGCTCAAAACTTGTTTGCATCAGTGGTACATATTTTTTATTTATTTCTTTTGCATTTTGTGCATGATTTAGTTAAGACATAACACCAAGAGTCCCAAGAACGTTATCAAAGGATGGTAGCAGGTAGAAAAAGGAGCCGCTTTCAGTTTGGTTTTTAAAACAGCTGGTGCCAAGAGGAATCATAAATTAAGGTTAAGTGAGGTTTAATGTCTATTTATCTCATATTTTACTTCATGTACACATCTTTTCTAAATGTTTTGATTGTTTTTATGTGCAAAAAATATGATTATAGTGTTGGAAATTGGTAATATTGGTAATATTTTTGGTGGGTTGGAATGGATTATATTTGCATGCTGAGGTACCACTGTAAAAATTTACTCAATATAAGCCGATATGCTATTTGTAGTGTATCTGTATTATTTGTCTTTTTGTCCCATGGTAAGTTTGACCTTTGTTTGTTTGTTTTAAATAATTTATAAAATTTATGATTCTGTGTAAACAGGGTTTTTTCTTTTGCTTACTTTCTTTAAGAAATTGAGAGGCAAATAGTACGGTATATAAAGTATCCATACATGTCAGAATATCTTTATTTCTTTTTATGGCCATTTCTACATTTCCTCATGCCCATTCAACCCACCCACACACACACACACACACACACACACGGCAGGTATAAATCTCGCACAGCAGAAGTCAGGAGGAAAGTGTTTTTTTTTTCTCATCTCTCGCCTCACGTCCCAACACAGAGTTATATTCCTCAGCTTCTCCTCTCTGATTGGTTTATGGCCTGTTCTTCTTGTTAAAGTTTTGTACCTTCACTAATTAACAGCCTGAAATCGATCATGGCATGCAGTAAATCTGCTAAACAAATGGAAGGCGTTGGGTTTAGAATGACTTGGATGTTGTAATTCATCTTAAATTAGTTTGCTCGCAATTACTCACACTGAAACATATTCCTTCTGCATCACAAATAATATGAGAAGGTTTTTTATGGCCTGGAATAAGAATAATTTTAAATAAATTACTCAAGAGCCATTTATTTCTGTAAGGGAAAATAATGGCTTTTGTAATTATGTTTTTTTTTATGTTTGTATACATTTTGGTTGCTATATGCTTTGTGTTAATAATAATAATAATAATAATAATAATAATAATAATAATAATAAAAAACAAACAAATAAATAAATAAAAGTTTTTTTTAATTTTCTCATGCTTGCAAACCGTATTCAAATAGCTATCTGTGTTTTATTCATTTATTCATTGCTGATAAGAAAAAATAGAATAAAAAAAGCCCAATAACGATCCTCAATGATGCTAGAAGCTAATAACTGGAAATACTTATTTTTTTCATTGTGAATAAGCTGTTGCTATACTGTATAAACAAGACGGTATTACAATAAGAGCATTATTATAAACCTCTGATTTGAACTGATATTATAGAAAATTAATCTCCACCTTCTGACCAATCAGAGTCCAGAATCCACCAGCACTCCACAATGTGATCAGGCTGTAATTAGACATGGGTTAAATGACAGAAAAACAAACTAATCCAGTCTTTAACTTTACTGCAAATGAAGTTTATCCTTGTAAAGCCCTCTGAAGTTCGGAGCGTGTCGGTGTTCCTCGCCTCACGTCTCTCATGTTTCATGATATGTTTCCTCTTCAACCCAGGAGGTAATTGCTCGTCTCGGAGTGTCTCTGAGGTTCAGTCTGCTCACACTCGGCTCCTCATCAGGCTGAGTAAATACTCATAGTGGGATGGAGTGAAGATGAGAGAACAAGGTTACAGAGAACTAATCAAAATTCTATGGAACGGGTCAGACCTGGGCGAAGAGCTCTTCCTTCTTCACTCTTGTTATTTTTCTGAGTTTTTTTTCTCTCTTTCTCTCTTCGTCTGTTCTCTTATTTTTTTCCGTCTTCCTTTTTTCACTCTCTCTCTCTTCCTCTGGTATAGGGATGACAATGCTGGTTTGATTTTTAAATTCTGACTCTGATACATAAATGGCATCACAGGTCAATAAAAACAAACTATGAGATAATCAACAGGAATTTTTTTCATCTGATTTGATCTGGCACATTGGAAACTTTTATAATGCTAATACTGTAGATTCATCAGATAATGTTAGCAGTGAATATTACTGAACTTTGCAAACTAAATGCTATGCTTTTAATAAAACCTCATGTCTTTTCAGAGTAACCAGGGACTGAAAGTCAGCTAGAAAAACAACAATTTACCAGCATGTACTTTTTTAGGGCCCAAGCACTATGACATCATAGGGTATGAAGGGCCCTCTTGCACTTCTAAGGATTTTGTTCCAACATCTGGCACTAAACATGCTAAAAAATCATGCACACAGGTTGTGAGTGGCTGGACCCTTAAATCTTAATGAGCTGAACAACTTCCACGTTACATATCATGGGCTCTACTCAACAGGAAATCAGTTTTCACACCCAGTGGAGTTTGATATATTTCCTCCAAGGGGATTTATATGATCACCATCAAACCAAGCCCAAATAATTTCAAGACACTGAGGATGCAAAATTCATCAAAAAGGAATTTTTGATATTTCAAATGGTTCAGCCAAAACAAGGCCTTAAACGTATGGCAAAAAAACTTTCTAGTTATATATATACAATTATGTTGTTGATCTTTCGGCTGCCTATATATAATATATTACGTCATAATGTAAATGCATGCGCCCATAGTCTTTCTGGTGCGCCCAGTCTGCCCGATCATCGTTGCTTTGCATCTATATTTGTCTTTGTTTAGTTTTTTGTTTGTTTGTTTTTTGTTCTCAGACATGTTGTGATTTTTAGTCATTTATAGTCACATTTACTGATATGAAAAGTATGTAAAATATAATACACTCTAGCAGCTAGGAATTATTTTATTGAACTAGAAAATGTCAAAAAAAATGTAAAACACAAAAACCTAATGCAACAACCATAATGTTATATAAAAAAAAAAATTTTTAAAAAGGCTCAAACTCTAATATGCCTCTATTCCTACAGTATATATCATCATTACCTCACTGTGTGAATATCCTACATTAAAATGATTGCATTAATTTATGGATTAAATGGCTTCAGCAGGGTATAGGATAGCACTTGATGTGACATATTATTTATTTATTTTACTCTGTTAGTTATTGGTGTAGTGGTTTGCACTGTCGCCTTGCACCTCCAGGGTCTGGGTTCGATTCCCGGCAAGGTTTAATTCCCGTCTCTGTGTGCATGGAGTTTGCATGTTCTCCACCTGCAGATTAGGTTAATTGGTGTTCCCAAATTCCCTGTAGTGTGTGAATGAGTGTGTATGTGTGCCCTGTCCAGTGTGTACCCCGCCTTGTGCCCCAAGTCTCCTGGGATAAGCTCCAGGTCCCTGCGACCCTGAATACAGGATAAAGCGGTATAGATGATGAGGGAGTGAGTAAGTGTATTTATTTCTACAGTGATACAAAATCAAGGTCATTAAATTGTAATGTGTGTGTAGGATGTTGGTTATTTTATCATGTTTTTAATTTACTATTTTGATTAGTTAAATGGGCAGCACAGTGGTGTAGTGGTTCAATTTCCACCTGCATGGGAATTGCATGTTTAAGGCTAACTGGCATTCCCAAATTGCTTGTAGTGTGTGTACCCTGCAAAGAATTAGCACCCCATCCAAGAATGTACCCTGCCTCATGCATGAAGTCTCCTGGGATTGGCGCCAGGCGTCCTGCGGCCATGTACAGGATAAGTGTTATAGAGAATGAATGATTAGTTAATTTTTATGATACTATTGTTTTTCACCATTTTGATTCACTTGATCTGTGTTCGTCGCTCATAAGTCACTTTAACAGCCTATGTTAAGGTATGTTATGAACTTTTTAGATAAAACACACAAGCAACAGAAAACCTCATTAAGTTTCAGTTGAAGTGTTTCGAGATGATCAGCCCGGTTTGTTGCCGCTGCTGTTGAAAGCCGTGGGTTCCAGTTGACAGGAGGAAAAGAAGAAGAAGAGAGAAAAAAAAAAACCCAGCTTGCTTCATCGCGTTTGACAGCATCCTGTCCTGCCCCTCACTGAGTCCCATCAACTCCTCCTCATCCCTAAAGTTAGAAAAGGAAGTAAACACAGAGCTTCATCTACGGAAGAGACGTTGAGGAGCAGCAGGGAGATGCGGGAAGAGATTTAAACACACGATCTGGTGTGCAGGTTTCCACAGCTCAGTGGGGAACATCATTAGAGCCGCCCATCTCTTCCGGAAAGGCGATGGTCTCGGTGACAGCGGTGCGTCCTCACTCCTGCACTGCTGCAAATGGCACAATTAACACGGTTTTTATGGCAAATGTCCAATGCCCTGAGGAGCGGTTATTTAGAGGGACGACTGCTGAGCTGTAAACCGAGCCATTTCCAGAAAAGAAAAAAAGAAAAATAACAAGCTTTCAGTCCTACTTCACATATAATCTTTAAAAAGAGTCTCAAAATAGTACATGGAGAACAACAAGAGTTCGTTATATAACAGCACAGTTGAATTCTCTAATCATAGATTTAATTAGTGTCATTAAATTAATTTTCTCAGGTTTTGCTAGGTTTCACACATTACATACATTATTTTTCCTGGAGTAACAGCTCTTTCAAAGGGACTTGTATAATAGATCTTTGATATCGATGCAGGTAATCATTGATATGTTGACGTTTTTTTTGTAAAGACACTTTAACATTTATAGAAGGAGTCTCCAGTGTCGTCAGGACAAAGAAACCTGGCAAGCTGCTTTTCTATCTTAAATTTAGGAAATAAGAACAAAGTATGAGGTTTATAGCTGCGGT
Organism: Clarias laeviceps; assembly: GCA_030014305.1. Classification (NCBI taxonomy): domain Eukaryota; kingdom Metazoa; phylum Chordata; class Actinopteri; order Siluriformes; family Clariidae; genus Clarias; species Clarias laeviceps. Next base: position 31,510,185 of record JAQMYJ010000038.1, read on the forward strand.
AATATTCTATGACATTAAATCTATATAAATAAAATAAAAGGTTTTTGTCTGTACAAAGGTCAATAATAATTTCACTAATTACATTAAAGCTGATCCGATTATTTACTATTACTAGTGTAACTATGAATTGAAAAAAGTAGAAATTGTAAGCTTTGCCAAATTACCCTGGTATGAAAGAAATGAAATATTTAAACTTTACAAAATAATTAACTTCAGCATGACAATGAACTCTGATTCATCACACCATCTTGTGATTCATTATTTCCTTAGAACAGAATGCTCCGAAATGTTTCGTTACTCATAAACCACATTTGTAATTATTTTGCAAAAAAGCACATCTTTTTATGTTTATGTTAATCTACTTATGCACACTTTCAAAACTTTTGGGAAATTAAACTATCCATTCAGCTCACAACCAATAAAGATAAACCAACATGCCATGATGGCTAATTAGCACCACCGTCGTGGAATCATGCATGATGATCTGGAATTGAACTGGAGCAAAACTGTACTTTTCTTGAATTGTAAAACATTAATTAAGACAATGTTTTTGTCCTCATTAATATTCACCAAAATAAATCTGTGAAAGCTGTGTCTGAGCAGCATATTTGAGTTGTGGAACAAGCGGTGACAGTTTTAATCATAAAATGAAAAACAACAGAAAGTGGGTGTCTCCAGGGTGAAGGGGCCAATTTGTTTTCCTAAGAAGCTCATTTGTTACTTAACCACGCAATTTATGACACACGTTTCCTGAGCAATAAATCTCACAAAGCACCGTAAAAAGCTGCGGGCTGTCGGAATAAACGTAAACCGTGATGAATTGCACATTAATGTGTGTGTGTGTGTGTGTGTGTGTGTGTGTGTGTGTGTGTGTGTGTGTGTGTGTGTTGTCTTACAGACTAAATATTTCTGAAAATATTACAGACCTTTTCAGTTGCCTCTTGTTGCAGAGAAGCCAAAACAGTAAATATTAACTTTTAAAGATTTTGGAGAAGATACCTATATAAATATTATGATTATTCTCTTTATAATGATGTATTAAGGAAGAGCACAGGGAGGGCAAATAGTAGAAACAAAAACTCTAAATCATTTTCTGCATTTGTGTTGTTATAGAGGGAAACAATCAATAATCAAGCCCAGAGTGATGAAGCAGACTTAACACCAAAGTTGATTATTTTCTTATAAAATTACGTTCATAGGACAGAAAGTGTTTATCAGTGATTACTTTTTTCTTACTCATTAAAAGTTAGTCATTTCCTCACCAGCTTTGCTGGTATTGAAAAAAAAAAAAAAAAAAGGGAAAAAACATGGCTTGTCAATTTACTGAGAAACCACAACCCAACTTCTTGCTTTTAAAAAAGGAAAAGTCTGAAATCATTTTTTTTTTTTTTGTAATCTGTTCATGATTAGTGAATGGACTGTTACTATAGAAACGAGCACATCTATATAACCCTGTGATTTGCAGGGTTATAACATTAATCAAACACATACTGAGCAATCGGAATCCAGAACTCAACAACAAAACTGCTGACTGAATATGAGTAGATCAAGGAATGTATTATTTATATATCAGGTTAAATCTATGTTACATTAGTATGAAGATGAAGCAGCTGCTTTTCAACCACATCACTGTGTCTTAGTGGAACTGAAAAGAAATCTTTAAATGTGATTTTTTTTTTTTTTATAATAAATGTTTTATATTTTTCCAGGTTCAGGCAGTTTAGATCAGTCTGAGTGTGGATCTGGGGTTTGATCGGAGTAAACACTGGGGTGAACTAATAGTACACACCAATCAGCCATAACATTACAAATAAGAATATTAAGCCCAGCATTGTGCCATTTGGATGCTTTCACCCCTTGAGACATGACTTGACAAGACTTCTGGGGGGGTGTGGTGTCTAGGGCAGGAGAAGCTCAGTGGTAAAGGCATTGGAATACAATCCAGGAGGGACCCGCAGGCATGAGCGAGACTTGGATGCCCGTGATCCTGTCACTAGATTATTAGAACATAATTGATTTCAGTTATATGTTATTCAGTTCACCTGGCAGTGGTTTTAGTGTTTTGGCTGATCAGATTACATTTCCTCTGTAGCCCCTAGCCTTTAAATAAACACAATGCCCCCTAGCTGAGTCATAGCATTCCCAAAGCTATTCTTCTCTAAAAAGTACTGCTAATTCTGAGTCTTAATGGTCGCCATGGAATTAAATAAAGTTGAGTGGACATTAGAATAAGAAGCCCTACTGACCGTTCCACCACACAATAAGAAGCCATCAAACAGAACCAGGTCATGGGATGCATTATGCATGAGAGAGATTGTTTTAACTGACTTTGAGTCTTTTCTTTGTATCGACCCTGCCCTCTAGCTGTAGCAATGATTAAACTGATGTTGGATCATTTTCTTCAGGTGCTGGATCACCGTCTCTCCCTCTCTAGCTCTGCCAAATCACAGCTTTTGTTTAAAGGCCAGTTCTTGGCTTGGCTTTTGTTTAGTCCTCCAGCAGACTGAAACTTCCGTGACAGCTTCGCTTAGCTGGGTTAGTGTGATGTCCTCATATTCTGTATGTATTGAAAGAGCTTGTGAAGGAAACATCTCCATCTGCTGTGATGGTGAGTGCTACAGTAGCTTGTGGATTTAACCATTTATCCTGCTCCATACTTGACTGGACATGATCAAGTGGGATATATGTGTGTGTGTGTGCGTTTATATTTATATACTGTATATGTTTATATCCCATTCAAGTTGTTTTCCCATCTCAAATGTACAGTTCCAAAGATACTCTCTAGACCCACTGAAGATGATTTATATTTATCTCAAAGAATCAGCCAGAGGTGTTCCTAGGGGGTTGGTGGGTGACCGCATCAGAGGAGGTGATACCAAAATGACTGCATATAAAGTTTCCACTGGATTATTATTATTATTATTATTATTATTATTATTATTATTATTATTATTTCTAATAAAATATACCAAATGCACTCCATTCAGGGCTGTGAAAATCCCTAACTATTCTTCTATATCTAGAAGATAATACTGGTGCTTCCTCCTGCCAGTGGGGCTTAAAGAAATCCGGCTGAGATATGACTGATGTGGATTGACTCAGGTCATGATGAAGTGCTTATGAGGGGCCTCCGGTGTGACTTTTCATAATATAGTAATAAACTATAATCCATTTTCATCCGAAATTCTGAACTCTTATTAGTGGACTTATGACATCACGCACTTAGGACTGTTAAAGTACATAAAGCATATGTGACTGCTGTGATGACTCAAAAAAAAAAAACATACCAAATAAATCTCTGCAGGATCTCATGGCACCATTGCAGCACCCTGCACAGGATGCTTCATTATTCAACATTTTACACAAATGGAGCGCGAGGTTGTTCACAAAGAGAACAGCTCTGCTTCCCAGCCCTCACTACAACGCACTCCAGACCACTAAGCGCATTTCTAAGCATCTCCAGCTCATGGCCCCTGCCACTTTACAATCCATTTCATTTAATAGATGAAGCACATGATTCATTTTCCCCAAGAGCAGCAGTAAAAGACAAAACAGTCCCAGTGTTGCTTTTATCTTGTTGGAAAGTAAATGTATTCAGAGTACGTTTGCAATGTCAGGCAGGACAATGAGTAAGCAAATAAAAAAATATATTTTCAGGTTTAGCAAAAAAGAATATTGATGATCTGTAGACACCTATGCATTTGCAAGGGGTGTTCAAGTCAAAACAGGGCTTTTGATCATGTAGAATAACAGAACACTGAGAGTAGAAACTTTCTTTATAATCGGGATTTACCCCAAAATTTCATAAGTGCTTGGATACCATCAAGGTAGAAAGTTTTCTCAGTATGCCCGAGCCATGATCAGGCTGCCTGCTTTACGTCTGAAATGCTGGCCTCCCAGGAACTCCTTTAATGGTTCAAACATGTGGAAATGGCTTGGAGCGAGGTCATGACTGTATGGGGAATGTGGCGATAACCCCCAGCCGAGTTCCTGTAATGGTCAAATGGTGTTGGTGAATGGTTGTGTGTACAGTTCTCAAAGATAGCTGCATCTCTTACACAAATTGGTATTAATTTATCCATCAATTTTCAAGAATAAAATTAACTTCCACTCGTTGAATGTTCATGAGAGCGACTGCAGTGGGCTCAGAGACACCTCGGTGAGGATCGTCATTCACAGACGTGTGGCCTTCTTTAAAGCTTTTGCACCATATTTTATCAATAATTTCACCATAAATTCTCCAGACATTTCATCACAAGTCCTGGTTCGACTTGAACGCCCATCATAGAAAGCCATCTTTTTCAGGCGATAAACCCCTTGTAATTCATCCAGGTCAAACCCTGAATCTATATTCCTCACTCATCTTAGCATAGATGTAGATCATAATAATAAAAAAAAAAAATAATAATAATACTTAAAGCAAGATAACGTTAATAAGGATAAAATTGAGTAGTAAGAGATACTAAAACAATATTAGATGAAACAAGAGACAATGTCATATTTAAAACATTTTAAAACAATTGACAATTTAAATGCAAATTTTAATGAATATTTGAGTGCAGTCTTGCATCATGTCAGATAAGCGCTTCTGAATAAATGGGTTTTAAGTTGTGATTTGAATTTGGTTGGAGAACCTGTGTTACGGATGTTTTTAGGAAGAGAATTCCAGAGGCGAGGAGCAGTACGGCTAAAGACTTTAGAGCCCATTATGGTCAGGCAGGCAGGAGGTATAACAAGCGAGACCTTGATGAAGAGTGAAGAATGAGAGAGGGGTGTAGAACTGAACAAGCTCTGATAAGGATGTAAGGGGGAGCGAGATTATAAAGTGCTTTAAATGTTATTAGGAGAATTTTTAACTCTATACGGTATTTGATGGGAGGGCACTGGTGGCTCAGTGGTAGGTGTTTCGCCTGCCATGCGGAAGGCCCGGGTTCGATTCCCAGCCAGTGCCC
>JAQMYJ010000038.1:31609231-31624406 GCA_030014305.1 Clarias laeviceps
ACGCAGCCGCGCAAAGCCGCGGCAAGTCACGGGATCCCTTTTCTCAAAACGTGCGTTTTTACTGGCGACATCTGTACTTGAGTACCATTTCACCGAATATTTTTTTTACTCTTACTTGTGTAATATTCAAAGATATGTAGGTTAGACTAATTGGCATTCCCAAATTGCCCGTAGTGTGTAGCACCCTGTCCAGGGTGTACCCCGCCCCAGTCTCCTGCCCTTAGTCTCCTAAATACAGGACAAAGCAGGACAGACAATGAGTAAGTGATATTTCACCATGTATGGCCTTATATATAGTTGTGTGTGTGTGTGTGTGTGAAATAAGTTCCGTAAAAAGCTTACAGTTTTAAGTCAATTACAAGGTTTGGAAAGTTGAAGAGAAACTTTATTTGTGACAATGTTTCACTCTTTATTAGGGAGAACTCCTTCACCTCTGCTTAAAGACCTGTGCCAGAGGAATCCGTAATTAATGGAGCACATGCTGAGGAAGACGAAATGTAATTATACCCCAGATGACAATTTACAGTGTGCAGTAAAAATGTGCATACAATTAGCATCTTAATGTTAGTATGCACTGCAGAAATGAATATATGTACACTCTATAATGAAAATTTAACATACCTTAGGCTACGTGCATAATTTCATTAAAATGTTCATGCCAACACTTTGTGTATTTTAGACATTTACAGTAATAATTGCAGTACCTCTGTCTGCTGAGATACACATACTATACAGTAATAATGGTTATGTACAGTGTCATAATAGCCGAGTCCCGCTGCCAAGAGCAAAGTAAAACTTTATTACAGTAAATAAGGCCCACATTAATTAAAGAAAGCTGTGACTCTCTAATCACTATTAGTTACCACCTTAAAAAAATAATGGGTATTTTCCCCAAAACAGGATTTCTGACATCCCTTTTTTTTTTTCCCCTCTCACAGGGATTTTTATGCCCAGAAGCTCCACATAAACGGGTCTTAAAAGTATTCATATGTTGAAGTTTTATGGATGTAGATTTTAATTTCAAAAGGAGTGACCTTTTCAGGTGACCTCTGAAAAGTTGAGTGAGAACAGAAATTTTCTTGTTTCACAATGTTAACTATATACAAACCATAACATGGTAACAATTAAAATGTAAATGTAAAAGCTTTTACATATAAATGAAATTCTCCTGAATCTTTTATCATGGTGAATCTGCTTCATCACACCATTGTAAAGTTGATTATTTTTCTGCAACAGCATTACACAGTGTTTTATTCCTCACACAATGCTCTTTCGTGTCTTTATAATACACCGCTCACTAGGACTTCACGGATCTGCTTCACAATAAATATCTTACATTCAGTCAATGTCTTCCTACTGCTTATTTCACTGCCAGTTTGTCGGTGGATGATAATAACGTCTTCTCCGCAATTATGCTGCAGAACAATGGTACACAGCCATACAATATATTCTCTACAGCCATTCCTAGTTGTTCTCTATATAAGAGAAATTTGTCATTATTCACCACAAAAGGAAAACATTTTTGCTGTTGTTGTTCGGGATACAAAGAATCCTGAGCCTGCAGATTTATTGTGCTTTAAAAGAGGATTTGCAAAGAGTAATGTATGCTGAAGTGAAATAAAGAGCCGGCGTAGGATGATGTGCCAGCTGAGGCTGTCTGAGAGTCAAAATAAATGTACGATTGTGTTTTAATGCGGTCTGAGCATGGGAGCACCAGAGCATCAGAGTGTCACGGTTTTCTTTCTGTAGTGTCGATAAAGTGGAATAAAATAGTAGAACTGACACACATCGACTCAAAGGTGTTAGAATTTAAATTATAAGTCTAAAACTTTTAAAGAGTCTGCCTTTCTAACTCTATAACAGGAAGCCAAATAAACCATGTGAGGATTTCTGACAGGTGCACGCTGAGTTTTCTGTGTTTCTTTGAGTGCAGGTTATTGTGCATCATTTGGGAGCTCACATTTTTCTTTATCTTTTTTTTTTCCTAACACTTTATTTGCTTGTACACCTCGAGACAGCCCAGACACTGCACGCGAGTTAACTTCCATCACCGTGCTTTCTCAACTACCAGCAAATAACTACTTCATCTGACGGACCTTGGTACTGTAAGTTCAGAAAAGGTGTTACTTATAAAGTGCACAAAGTAGAGCGGGACCTCTGCATAAAAACTGAATCTCTTCCAAAGGCGAGTTCTTAAGGATGAAATTAAGAGACCTCTGAGACCTAGTGTATGTTAACTTGTAAAAAGAATATTTTTAGATCATTTTGCTTTAAAACAAGCTGCTGCCTATTTTTAACCCAACCCCAAAACACCACACCTGCAGACCTGCTTTTTCATCACTCAACCTCGTTCTAAATCTAGCACCGTTTCTTTTATTTATAAGTGACCCACACAACCTTTGAGTCTAGAATTCTAAAAAAAAAAAAAAAAAAAAACTTAAGTCCAATCTGTATCTTTGCAGCCAAGCATCCAGACCCTATCTCATACAAACATCTTTTAATGTTACTAAACTAAATAGCACAAACCTCAGTGATGTAATCCTCACATTGTTAATGATCAGAAAGGTGAATATTGAATAATAATATCAAAGAAAAAAAAATGTAAAATACTTTCAGCTTGCATCATTCACTCTCTTCAGCTAGAGTTCAATGAGACAGAAAAAGAGGGTGGACTCCATTTGCTGACGTATTACTTGATGAATGCGCGTTCTACCCAGAACTAATGTTCCATGAGCTGGAACTCAACGCTGCATTGGTTCTGGTTGATTAACTCCTTTATTTTTTTTCAAACTTTGATATTATTCCTAAAGGTGCAGAGCGAGTGATTAGTAAATAGGTTATGCACTTTTCTATAGATAGAGAATGAATCTGAATGAATGGATGAATGAATTAAGATGGATGGATGGATGGATGGATGTCATTGCACTGTACAGTTAAATGCAGCCCTGTTTATATAGGAGCACATCTGAATCACTGCAAATATTAGCAAGGTGCAGATTAAATAAGTAAATACTGTAAGCTGTTATGGAAATGTTCATTAATGCAGAGTTTGTCCGAAACTTTAGCCTACCTAATTCCCCTTTTCAGGCTGGCTCTGCCACAAGCCTCTACCTCACTGAATTTACAAGTAGCATCTCCTGCTTTCGGCCGAAGGCATACATCAGAGATCATTCACGGCTTCTGATGCTCCCATGCTTTGATGCTGAAAATGCATTAAAAGACCACTGTACATTTCGCGGATATGTAATTTATTTTGGTCCTCAGACAGTCTCAATTGGCACATGATCCTACACCGGCTCTTTATTTCACTTCAGCGTACGTTATTCTTTGAAAATCCTCTTTAAAAGTACAATAAATCTGCAGGCTCAGGATTCTTTGTATCCAAACAACAACCGCAAAAAAATGTTGTTTTTTTTGTGGTGAATAATGACAAATTTCACTCATATAGAGAACGACTAGGAATAGCTGTAGATAATATACTGTACGGCTCTGTACCACTGTTTTGCAGCATAATTGCGGAGAAGACGTTATTATCATCCACAGACAAACTGGCAGATGTGAGCATGGTGAATGGACAGAGCGAAGGAAGCAATAGGAAGACTCTGACGGAAGGCCAGATATTTATTGTGAAACAGATGCATGAAAAAAACGCGTGAGAGATGTATTATAAATACATGATGGAGCATTAGGGACAGCATTGTGTAAGGTCTAAAATGCTGTTACAATAAAATCATCAGTGTTGATGTGCTGTGATGAAGTGGATTCAACTGGTAGTTTATTATTCTTGTAGTTTATTATTTTCCTACAACAGATCGTTCTAAACATTTTTAAACAGCAAAAAGAAATTTGCAGTAGCTACATATTAATTCAATTTCAATTACATTTTTCACTTTTATTTATTTGTATAGCGCTTTTAACAATTGTCATTGTTACAATGCAGCTTTACACAATCAAAAGAAATTATGGAAGTTTGTATGAAATGTCAATGTGTATGAATCGGAATGATCAGAAGCCGAGGGTGACAGTGCTGAAGGAGAAACTCCCTGAGATGGCAATATGAAGAAATCTTGAGAGGAACCAGACTCAATAGGGAACCCATCCTCATTTGGGTGAATAAAGTTTTAGTTCTCAATTACATTATAGCAGCTGTACTAACAATATAGTCATTTCCTCCGCAGCCTTTATTTTCAGAGGAGTCAGAAAAACCTAAACATATAGCTTTATGTTTGACTGTTACAAAGCACTGACACTAGAGACTCCTTCCATCTTCTTGTCTTTCAGCTGTTCCCTTTCAGCAGCCACCACTGCGAATCATCTGCCTCCATCTCACTCTGTCCTCTGCATCCTTGTCTCTCACACCAACTAACTTCATGTCCTCTCTCACTGCATCCATAAATCTCCTCTTTGGTCTTCCTCTAGACCTCCTGTCTGGCAGCTCCAGCCTCACATCCTTCAACCCATATATTCACAATCTCTCCTCTGAACACATCCAAACAACCTCAATCTGGCCTCTCTGACTTTGACTCCTTTCATGCATGTGAAAAAAAAAAAACACTTCATCATATCATTTCTATTAATTAACACTTACTATAGAAATGACAACATATTAGATCAAGTGCATTAAAATAAACCTGTGCTTTGTGGCTACACTACTGTCAGAGCTTCCGCTCTAGAAAATTACTCAACACCTTCTGAGCAACATAATCCTGAATTCAACATGCATTTATACTGTACTGTTGAATAAATGATCAACAGCACCTTAATTAGGTTTCTTATTTTTACCGTCTTTATAGTCTATCGTGACAAATTCAGATCATGTCCCAGAAAGTTCCAGATAAGGAGATTAGCATGGTGGCTCTGTACCTGAGGATTTCAACTGCTTAGTTCAGCTCGAGTTGACAGAAGTGCTGGAGGTGGAGACGAGCGGATGAACATATGGAGGGTTCAGTGCTGCGTCAGCCTGTTGGAAAAGCTTTTCCTCAAAGTTAAATTTAGCTGCCTGAGCTGTTATGTCACTTTTTCCATGACATGACACATCTTAAAACTTGTGAGTAAGAAATGGAAATCTTTATTTGGAAATTAAAGATTTGTCTTATTTTACCATCAGGAACAGTTACATAATAATAAAATTTAAGAAATCAAATTTTTAGATGAACAAAATAATACTGATCTTGCGAACCATTTTGTGTGAAATATTTTTTCCTTATTTTAATGTAAAATCTATCATATTCATATGATCATGGCAGAAATCATTCTAACTAGACAGAAAGTTAAGTTCAAGCATTTAGTGAAAGAAGACCTGAAGTTCTCACTTTACTTTTTTGTCTTTGCAAAAAGTCTTTTTTTCCCCCTATAGAACGACTTTCTTTAATAAAGAACGATAGCAGGCAATGACATCATTCCCACCATGCGCCCTTGTGCCCTTATCCGGGGCTCTGAGGGTTTTAGAGGATGAACTCCCGAGGTGTTGATGGACAGATCTAAAACACAGAGCCTCGGGCAGTAATATCGGGAACATGACTGTCTCAAAGATTGCAGCAGAGTTTTTAGATAATAGTAGAGGAGTTAGAAAAGGACAGGCGTGTTCATTGCTCGTTTGGCTTCAGTGAGTGTTCTGTCCTCAGGGTCATGAGCAAAAAAAGCTGGAAATAAAAGTCTACTGAACAGAAGTGTTTGTGAGATTGAAACTGAAGGACTGGTGTATGTAACAACACAAAAATAGCTACGGGTATATTTTTTCCCCTTTTATGTTCTTCTACAATATATATCCTATATCATGCTCTTAAAGTTGATTATTTTCCTGTACCAGGACCTCATGAAGAGAACCAGTCGACCTCTTACCACCATCTTGTCTTCTGTCTCCTAAGTTAAGTAATGGCGTCTTCACATTATGGCCCAGAATGGTGTCCGAGAAGACTTTACCCCAAAGTCTGTTTCATTTTGATCAGTGAGAACACATTCATTCTGTGCTCGCGAACTGTACACAGGTCTGCTGTAAAAGGTGGTTTCAAGAATGATACAGCGTACTCGGGCACAGTTTGAATCAGATATGGAAGCAGAAACATACCTGAGAACAGAAGCTGACCGCTGGTTAGTCACGACATCATCAGTGCCGACGCCATACTGCCACCTGCTGTATCTGAGAGTGTAAATGCACAAGCGTGCCCTAGAACAGAGAGCAAAAATAATGTGAACGCTGGCCAGCTGGGGAACGGTGGTACAAATCAATACCTACCTAATGTGAAAAGACCAAATAAACAAAATCTCCTCTGTCCTGACATTGTCAAAAACTTCGCCACTGACACTGGGGACTCCTTCATTACATAAATGTTTAATAGACACTTTTTTAACTTACAAAAAAATATTTCACAATGTTAACATTTACACACTTTTTGTACATTTCTTAAAGGTACTACTGTCCCAGCTGCTATTATAAAAACCCTTTCTGTCCAATGATTCATAATTTGTGCTAATTACAGCTGCACAGTTATCGCCCACATTTCAAAATGGCTAAATTAACCAACGTCTCCGGTGCTTATGAAGAATAAAATGAGTCCAGCTGGAACTATTATTATTATACTTATCTGTCTTATTGAGAAATTGTTAAGCATCTACAGTAGGAAGAGTGGAACTCTGCAAACAAATGCAATTAATTTGTAAAACCTGCGGCTAACCGAGAGGTGATCCAATTAGTGAAATCAGGGGGAGAAGATCTGGGACCCAACAGTACTCCAAAGGCTTTACGTAATACAGTAGTGGTGAATGCTATTAAGGCTAATAAGACTTGCACGATGGCTGAGATACAACAAGGGCTGCAACGCGTCACATTTGAGGGGTTCACGGCACATTTCCAGACGTGTTACGCTTCACTGATGTGCTCAAGACAAAACTCTTGCAAAAGTTGCAAAAGTAAATTATAGGCTTTTAAAAACATAATGAATATAAAGTGCAACCTGTTTCAGGAACAGAAGTGATGCCTCCCTTTCTTATTGTGCATTTTGTTCAGCCCTGACGCTTCCTAATTATGGCATACAAACGCCCCTCCTTAAGAATTTTTGCCTTAAGAACTGAAATTTTGTCTGATATTTGCTTCGGCATAAGAAGCAATTTTGGCATATGAGCGAAGGAACCAAACGCCTGCTACAGTAAGTTGTGTGCACCGCCGGGAGCCGGTTAGTGTCACTGGAAAGTCAAGCAAAGCAAGTTTACTGGGTTTTTTTTTCCTGGAGACTATCCCAGGTGACTCAGGGAACAAGGCGGGGTACACCCTGGACAAGACAAGCCCACTTACACACTACGGGCATTTTGGAAATACCAATATGTCTAATCTGCAAGAATGTGGGAGGAAACCAGAGCACCCAAAGGAAACCCACCGAGCACAGACCCAAAGTGGGAATCGAACCCTTGACCCTGGAGACAGTGCTAACCGCTACGCCACCAAAGAAATTGTACCAGCCACCAGCCATGAAACTGTATTTTTGGAAGGGATGTCACACATGAAGAGTGTTCATTCATTATTCATTTTTAATCATTACTATTAATAATTGTAGTTAATTTTAGAGAAAGAAAGAACTCTTGTGTGCAAATCGAGTGCTGGCAAAAAGTGTATTGCAGCTTTATATAACAGATTAGCACTGGTTTCCTGAGCCTTGTTTCATCTCAGCTGATTAGCTCTAATTAATGAAACAATGTGTATGTGTGTGTGTGTGTGTGTGTGTGTGTGTATGGTGTAAGTGTGTAATTAAAATCACCTTCAGCACACAACTTTCCCCCCATGTCATGGTTGCTCCTGATAGACTGAAGTGTGAGAGGTATTGAGCTGAATTGAAATCACCTTATCTGCATTTAAAATCTTAATTAAACTCCAGGGAGAAAAAAAAAAACATTTTGCCTCTCATATATGTGTGTGTACGTGTGTAAGGTCCAAGCTGAGTAACTGCACAGGTGAGAGGTGGGAGGATTTGATGTCTGTCACAGCGACTAATGGGTCAGTAATGATTTGTCTTCTAATACAGAGTGAAGATGACGTGCTGGGATCTCAGACGGACATCGGTAAGCGGGAGGTCTGATTTCCCCGGCTGTGTTTAAGGGGCATCGCGAAGGACAAACCTGCAGGGAGTCAGGAGCTAACAGAAGGAGGCGAGTAGCCACCGAGATTGTTATCTCCCACTGGGAGAGATGCTAATTTGCTGCGGAGTGAGCAAGTGCTCAAGGGGAGGTGATTTCCACAGACATCCTCTTAATGAAGCCTGTGTGTTTATATGACACGGGGTGACCTACTGTTTCAGAGCACGAAGAAAAACCGAGCAAACTGTTTCACCATCTGCATGAGCACGGTGCATTAAAGATTCATTCACATTATTCTATATGGATTAAAGTGCTTATAGTAATGTAATGTGCTCATCCAATTATATTCCACGCTTTATGTTCAACTTTGGATTGTGATTGGTCAGAAGGTGTTAATTAGTTTTCTATAGCGCAGCTTCAAATCACAGGGTTTTATATATATATATATATATATATATATATATATTAATGTACTCATTTTAAAATATATGAAGAGTGTTCAAGTCAAAGTGGGACTTTTGATTGTGCAGAATAACAGAACACAGTTCCGTTAATTCTCTGTATAATCCCCTGCTACACTAATGCACTTATCCCCCTAGTGCTTAGACGCCATCAAGATAGAAAGATTTCTCAGTACTGTCTGATTCACATCTGTAGCACCGTATATTACAGACCAGGAACTCCTTAAATAGGCCAAACATGTGGAAATGTCTTGGAGTGAGGTCAGGACTGTACAGGGATGTGGCAATAACTCCCAGCTGAGTTCTTGTAACATGCAAGTGGTGTTAGTGAATGATTGTGTGTACGGTTCACACAGACCGATGCATCTCTTCCACAAGGGACCTTCTTTAAATTGGTTTGAATTTGAAGTCTTTTGTAAATGTAAAATCGCCTTTCTTTTTTTTTTACGCCTTAATTTAACAGAAATTTTATCACAAGTCCCAGTTTAACTTGAACGTTCCTTGTATTCTAGATTGTAGCTCTTTCACAGTGACTTCTGTAATTTTGTCAAATATGTTATTGTTGGTATTGTAAATTTGTCTGAAAGGAGGTGTTTCATAAAATTTTATGGAAGGATATTCATATATATTTTTTTAGGATATTTAAGAATTTCCATTCTTAGCACTTCTGAAAACATTTTTAAATTTTGAAAACAAATTAAATTTTTGAAAATATCCTGTGGTTTAAGAGTAATTAAACACTTTTGGTCATGCTGTTACAGGAAAACAATCACCTACAGCGTTGGTAACAGTCCTTCCACACGTCCTTGTGTCATTAGTTGTTTTCCTCTAACAGCATGACACAGTGGGTTTTATTCCTTTTACATTATCATGTATACACTTAAAAAGCTAATTAATGTCAAAATGACACATTTCTCTGATTAAAATCTTTGATCTGCTTCAATACAAAGATTTAAATGACATAATGGAGCTCAACAAACTGAACAGCATGACACTGAAAGGCTATCGAATACAGCATGAATATGAATGAGTTCTCAGACTTGGTCTAATCATCAAACCCTCAATTCCACACAGCAGGATCTCTGTTACAACTCAACAACTTCTTCAGCAGAATAGAACATCAGAAAGGCCACAATTATCATTTTAAACGGTATTATTTGCTGAAAAAGAAAAATCAACAACATGAGCCTGCGGTGTGTTTGAGCTTTCCAGATTACACAGCAAAATCCCCAAAGCTGAATTAAGGGAGGATTACACTCACTGTTATTGTGCTCTGTGGATTATCGTTCAATCATTCAACAGGAAAAAGATAAATATATATTATATATTAAAAGATTATTACAAAAGGTGATTTAAAAACTGATTTAACCACAGCTACTTATTATGCTTCATAAAGACAATTAGTAATTAATTTAATGCCTTTCTGTTTTATCAGAGCGTATCACTGTGTTTGGTTGGTGTTTTTTTAAGAATATAGTTTTAGGATATTTTCTTTGAGAATTTTTCATTATGCCCAATCCAGATTTCAGACATACATAATGTTGCAAATTTTACAACTGAAAGAAAGAAAGATTTCAAATTCCGATCTACCATCTTTAGACACATGACTGCTATAACTTTTGAGACGCCTGAAACCTAATAAAACATAACCAATAAATATCCAGACAATGGCTCGGACCTCATGTCCCAAATTTCAGACCTCATCACTGCCTTTTGTCCCTCAAGGATCGAAGTAGGGATAAATCTTTTTCATTACCATTTATTATCGGTCATCGTTCTTCTTTTTCTGCTTGTCTCCATGATCATATCTGAACAGTGAGGAAAATCAGAGTGTATTAAAGTGTATAAATCTTACCAGCTCACTTCTTCCTACTTATTCTTCTGAAGTTCATATGATTTTATATTAATGATGCATGATATTGGAATTTAACTTCCAAATGAGCCACAGTAATCTCTTTGGGTTACTTTAAATGAAAATCTGGAAATGTCCTGATATGTGATCCATGCTTTTTAGTTGAAGGAGATTTATTATCTTCGTTTTTCACAGGCTTAGAGAAAATATTATTTTAGTCTTTTTGCAGACTATTTTGACTTACTGTATAACTAACAGTGAGTGTGTTGATTTTAACTGGATTTGACACGCAAATGACTGCAGTCAGACCCGAATATCCCATATTTGTCTGTATTTCTCAGATCAATTAAAGAAGCATTTAGACTGGAACTGTATTACAGTATATCTTTATATAGTTGCACTATTGCTATTAACATGTGGAAGGTTTTTTAAACCTAAAAATATATGATCGTTTTTATGAGATTTAAATTACTTGGTAAAATGTTACTAGTTTTATTGTCATAATATTATCACACCCCCAGCCCAATTTATAAGAAATAAATAAACCTAAAACCAAAAGCATGTACTGTAAACAATGCTTTATCAAATACTTTTTTGTTAGTAATAAAACATAGCATTACAATAATGCAACTATTACAACTGCACTACCTGAGAGTTCTTCTTTAGTAATGTTTATGAAAACAACCCAAGTAAATTCTATAGTTTAGCTAAAAAAAAAAAAAAACTGTACAATTACATTTTTGTGAATTAAAAACATATGAACAGTTTCACTGCAAAATGCTATAAACACCATTTTCTTTTATCAGACTTTCGCTAATTCTGGCACATTATTTCCCTCAGGAACACACAGCTGTCTATAAATAAATGTTTCATTTATAAATAATGGTAAATCAATTTTTTTTTTTTGAGGCTTTAAATGGAAACATTTCTGTCATAACACAAAAGGAAAATAATCATGCGTGATGGGTGAAGCAAAACTACTGGCTGAGCAAAATAATGTTTGCCACGTATAAAAACTGAATAAATTTAATGGACTTTAGGAGACTGTTAGAACCAAGACAATGGAGGTTTACAATCTGGCGTTGTCATTTCAGTAACACTAAACATATTTAATAATAATATTTAAAACTAGCAACGTGAACTTGAAACTGGTAAAAGAGGATGCTGATGATGCTGCAAATTTAACTTTATGTACTGTTTTCAATGTTTTTCCTAATCCTTAACATGTAGCCATTTTATGTTTTTATGCTAACTAGCAATGCACAATCATAAATTGCTTATACAATGCTGCAAACACAACTTAGGCTTATTTATTGCGACAACAATGTGGATGGTGGAGTTGTAGCGTTTTGCACAATTTTTGAAATGTTCAAAAACATTTTGAAAAATAACTTTTTGCATTTGTGGTTTAACTTGGTTGAAGCATAGCTTTTTTTTTTTTTTACTGTATCTCACTTTGCAGTCGAACTGTTCATATGTACAGTGTGGCCTGGTTTTATCATAGCACTGCTGTATTCTCGATTCTGTTTGATCAGACAATGTTAAATTTTTGACTTCACCTCCAACAATAATAGTTTTGGTAAAGTTTTCTATGAGGAGATATTTATCTAATGTAACATTTGGAATAAGTCTCCAGTATCAGTGCATTGTACCGTTACTGTCAAAGGTAAAGCTGTAACATTTAGATTTCTGACAGGATAGAGGATTTTATTTTGTTACATCAAGAAAAAAAGACTGATGAGGAGGCAATGGATATTTTTTGTATGTTTTGTTTTTCTTTAATAAAGAAAAATAAAACATTAATTAATGTTGTAATGGTACAGTAACTCCACTGCATCACTAAACCCCATTGTTAATTGATTTCCCATAACTGCATGACACACAGCCTTTTGTTAATTTTTTTATTACCATATATATATATATATATAATACGGGTATATGTATATATATATACCCGTATTATATAGAATAAAATTTCTTACATGTCCAGCTTGTGGCTTTCTGCTTCTTCTTTTTTTTTCTTCTTCTCTCTCTTTCTCTCTCTCTTTCTCTCTCTCTCACACACACATACACAGACTTTCTCTCACACACATCCTGCATGATGTCCTGCCTCACTGACTCGAAATTGGCTTCATCTCGAGCTCATTATATCGGCCGATGGCCACAAATCAGAAACATATGTTGAGTGAAGAGTGCGTGTCACAGCAGGACATTTACACTCAATTAGCCCGAGTGGGCGGCTCGTCCGTCCTCATCCATCTGATCTTCACCCCTCCTCAATCTGATCTTTAATCCATACATTTCTCTTCCTTTTCTGTCACTGTCCCTCTCTCCTTACAACATATTCTGATGACTGAATCTTAATCTGAATCTGTTATCAGGATGATGCGCAGCTCACCGAGCGAATGAATCCTAACATGTCAGATGCGTGCCACTCCTGAACGAGCACCTTCACACCCTTCTAGATACTCATACTTCGGCATGTTGTGCTCCTGGCTCAACAGATCTCACAATCCAGAGTAGTCCAGAGATTGTGAATTTAAATCATAACGATGCTACAGTCATCAATGGGGATTGTAGTGTAGACAGGGGTAGCTCAATGGTTATACTGGTAGACTCAACTTCCAGCCTCCTAACACACAGTATGACTGCAAAACAAATCCTGCTAGAGCAAGGCCCTAAGATCTTAACAGCTCAGATGTATAATGAAATATTATTATTATTATTATTTTTAATGCACATGCATGTGTTAGTCTTCACCTTCTTCCGTTATTAGCTGTCAGATGAAAGTACAGAGCTGAGTGGTGGGTCAGAATTTGCATATTAGCAAATTGGGAGCAACACACTGAAAAAAAGCCTATCTGCTAAGATAATTTCATGAAGGTGGCACAGAGTCCAAAGACATGCAGATTAGGGCCAAGTGGCATTTCCAAGTTGCCCAGAATAAGTGTGTCCTGTAATGGACTGGTACCCCATCCAGGGTGTACCCACCTTGTGTCCAAAGTCCTGGGATAGGCTCCAGACCCCCCCATGGCCATGAACAGGATAAGTGATATAGAAAATGAATGAATGAATGAATGATTTCATGAATGCACACCTCATTTCACAAAATCTGTACAAATGTTTTCCTTCATGGTGTAAACACCTACTGTAACACTTAGGTGTCACCCAACAAATTACATTGGAATTTCCTTTTTCTTTTTTTAACAACTCAATCCACATTGTGGTGTTAAGCCGATTTTGAGGAGCAAAATGCTTTCTCTAATTACAATCCATATCTACATACTTCAGGTAAAGAAAAGCTCATTATTCTGCAATATATTCCAAATTAAAGCTGTAATTGGTTTACAGCAAGAAATTCAGTCCTGCTCATTCATCTTTTATCCATTCCATTCACGTCTGTCATAAACCCATGAAAGTGCTGTATGTTGACTTTGCACAAATCCATTTGCTCTGTAGATATTGACTACAGGGATTAATAACATTGTTAAACACGCACATCCTTGAACTCCTTATAAATGTCTAGCAATCTTTGCATTGTTGAAGGTCAAGTGGTAGTTAGCTTTTTTCCAAATACCTTCTCATCAAAGATTTATTTCAAGACTAATAGCTTGACTTGAGTGCACAGAGACTGAACTTTGCTCCGCTGGAGTGAGAAAGCAATCAGACGTTGAATGCATATGGGAGGAGCAGGAGGAGTGTGGCAGCGGCAGCGGAGGTTCGTAGTATGAATGTCACATCTGCGTCCTTTACTGATAAAATTCATTAGGAAGAAGCTCAGTCCCGGATGTTGTGGATTCGGGAAGATGGAAATTTCTGAGAACACGCAACTGTGTGAGTCTGAGTCCTGTAGGAATTCAGTGATGCGTATTAGATTTCTGTCCTGTGAGATTCTTGCAGATACTAACACAGGGGTTTGTCACGTTTTATTTTATTTCTACCTTTTTTTTTTTTTTTTTTTTGCAAGGAGGAATATAGTTATAGAAACTCAAATATGTTCACATACAGTTTGTTAAAAAAAGTAAAACAAATGCCCACAGTTTTATGATTAAAATCTACGCACCAGGATGTGTCAAATGTTTGAACAAGTAAGCTTTTGCTATTAATACATTATTAACACGTTGTTGATTTTCCAAGCGATGACTCCCCCAGGTATAGGATGAGTTGTTTTCATCCCAACAGATCTTTGAAGAGCACAAAGACGTCTGTCAGGAGGCCCAGGTCACACGGCTCATGACTTATGACTTTCTTTGAAACCTGAACTTTAATTCTGTTTAATGTAGAAGGTTAAAAGTGATTTTAAGATTCTCTCTGGGAAAGCCCACTTTCAGACTGACCAACAGTCTGAGTTATCACTTCCAGGAATGCTTAGGTGACTACAAGGTGATATCAAAAAGTTGAGCTCTAGCTGTTTTATCGCTGTACAGTACATCCTACATTAGGCACCTTAAAACATGGCTGTGGAATTCGCTATTGACAGTCTGGCCAATTCTCAATGCACAACACTGTGAATGTCAAAAAAGGTGATGATCATGCGCATGGTCCAGCTTGTTCAGCCAAGGCAATAATGGGCTCTTCCACTTGTAGCTTTGTCTCAGGGTGGTAGACATACAAATTTCAGGTTTTGTCACCGGTAATGATCCTCGACATAAAGGACGGGTCATCCACGGTATGCTGACAGAGTTCTTGGAAGACTTCGACCCCATGTTCCTCCTGCTCCTTGAGAGGAACCAGACTCAACAGGGAACCCATCCTCATTTGGGTGGAACAGAGAGCAGGAATTGATCTGCATTCA
>JAQMYJ010000038.1:31634740-31647728 GCA_030014305.1 Clarias laeviceps
AGTGGAAAACCCCCCAAAAGTGAGCTGTACTGAACCGTGCCGTGCCGTACTATGCAGTGGAAAAGCGCCATTACAGTGGGTATGGACTAGAATCAATACCCTCCCCCCCCCCCCCCTTTAAATAATCACATTTCGTTGCTTTGAAGTCTGAAATGAAGACACAGTTTTTGTTTCATTTAGAAAAAAATGAAAAGCAAAATCACTTGATTTGGAAAAGGATCACACACCTCCTCACCTTAGTGTCACCTAATTCTATACCCACTGTAAACCGACACCCAAACTGCACGTTTGGAGGAGGATTTAAATAAAAGAAGTTTAAGGAATGAAATGATGCATTATGAGGGGTATTTCAGCTGGAGCATTACATTATACCTGTGTTAACTTGTTAAATAAATAGTAAAATATGGGACCTTTAAAAATTCAGGTTTTCATGTTAAAAATGTAGTAGAGTGGAATGTTTACTAGTGTTGTAGTCGAGTGAAGTGGAATGGATGGGAGATGAGTCAATACCTTGTTTTAAAGTAAATGTGGTTTTTGTTTTCAGGCACAAACAAAGTGTATCAGCTGATCTGACTGTTCCTGGAGTGAAAAAAAAGGATAAACATGTTGTTTCTGCAATTTGTCATTCTATCAATATAGTTGCTTCAGAAGACACTTTTTTTTCCATGCTGCAATTTCCTAAGTGATTCAGAAACACTTGGCGTTTTAGTGTTGTTTTCAGAAACTGCACTCAGGCTGAGAGGGACAGATAAAAGTCAGGCAGGAAAATGGCACCTCCTGAATGAGATGGATTTCATTTTTAACTCGCCCTGTTCGGCTCTTTCACTCGAAAAATGGAGTTCGACAACAAGGACACGATAACGACACAGCCTCGTACAAACACAGCTATTAAGAGAAAAAAAAAATAGTTTTCACTTTTTACTAGGAAACTGTGAAAATCTGTTCACTAGCAACAGAGGTGTGTAACAAACATCATGTCACGAAACACACAACACAACCATCTGTTCTCCACCTTTATGCAAGACACACTCCATTACAGGGACTGCAATAACAGAGAATTAATCAGCCTACAGCAGAGAAATAAACTGAGCTAGAGAGGAGGAATGACCTCCGTCAGCGCCTGCCGATAGTCATTTACCCTGGTGTTTAAATCACATCTCAGCACCTTCTACAGTACGTCTGCTTCACCTTCACACTAGTTAGATGTTCCAGGTTCGATCCTGAGGTCTGAGATTCATCTGAGAATAAACTCCATAAAGGCAGGATGCTAAATATACCGTACACAAAACAATCAATATGACTAAAAGAAAGGTTTCGTCTGTGGGTCAGAACTCGCTCTTTCAATGATATCTTTACTCTTCATACATTGGAGGACCAGAAACCAGTCTTCATCTCACTCATCATGTATATCACTTTATCCTGTATACAGGATCACGCGGGTTGTGGAGCCTATCCCAGGAGACTTAGGGCAAGAGGAGGGGTCCACCCGGAATAGGCTGCCAATCCATCACAGTGCACAAAAACATATAATTCCAATGTCTTTGGACCCGGAGGAAACCCACCAAGCACGGGGAGAACCTGCAAACTCCATGCACACAGACTCCAAGGGAGGAATCGAACCCAGACCCTGGAGGTGCAAGGCAACAGTGCGAACCACTCGCCACTGTGTCACCTAATTCAATCCAATTTTATGTATACAGTATAGTTTCTTTAATATTGTCATTGTTGCAAAGCAGCTTTATGGAAATAAGTCTGAGGAAATATGTATAAATTATAACAATCAGTTTGTCGCTGATGAGCAAGTCAAAGGCAACAATAGGAAGAAACCAGGAAAGTTTTCAGCCTTCAAAACAGGTTTTAAATGAAATCTGTTCTATAGGGTTCTGTGTAGAACATTTAAGGGTTCCTTTAATGGGAAGAGCATTTTTTATAAAAAAAATAATTAAACAATTACATTTTTCATAATCCCCATCTACATACGATAAGCACAGTGAGATCTACAGCCCTAGTGTTTTTATTGTAGTGTCTTTTTATTTCATTTTCTTTATTTGTAGATGAAGAAAATGTAAATTATGGGGCAGCTGGTGGCTTAGTGGTTAGCACTGTCACCTCTCGCCTTCAGGTTAGAGGGTTTGAATCTTACCTTTGCTCTGTGTGTGTGTGTGTGTGTGTGTGTGTGTGTGTGTGTGGTTTGCCTGTTCTCCCCGTGCTTGCTGAGTTTGCTACAGTCCAAAGACGTGTACTGTCAGCTGATTGGCCTGTAGTGTATGATTGGGGGGGTGTCTGTACCCTGTGACGGGGTGTCCTGCACCTTGAGCTCCCTGGGAAAGGCTTCAGGCCCAAGTGACCAGGAGAAGCTGTATAGACAATGAATATAGAACAATAAAGCATAATTATCTTCTTCATTTTTTTCAGTAATTGATTGATAAACAAAGCAATATGTTGATAAAGATTCTTAATTTTCCGTTGAACAGAAGTCCTGGCGCGAGCAGACATGATGAAGGTGCAGTACAATTAGACGTGTGAGAGTTTTATATCAGCCTTAATAATGTGGAGCTGGAACCGCTGATTAGACCTGAGGACAGCACACGGCAGCGGAGCAGAGTCACAAAAAACAAGGTTTATTTCAAGTTTTCAAAATAACGTCTTATAACAAACCCACGTACCAATCTTTATATCCGACTATATACTGTACTATAGATGTCTGAACGTACTTTATCATATGTTAAAATCACCCGAAAAACTGTTTTATTATTTTATTTATTTAAAACAAGTACTCTCAATTTTTTTTTTTTGCTATAAACTGGTACTTACTGCATTCTTCAAGAAAGAGATTAAAAGATTCATGTTAGTTTTACAACAATGCAGTCTCGGTAGAAGAATTACTTGTTTTATCCTGCATAAATTCCTGCATAGTTGCAATCTTTAAAGCAAAGTTCTGTGTAAATGTTTGTTGAAGCCAAAATAAATTAAGTTTTCCTCCAATTTTTTTTAAAAACTTTATCTTCATATGAACATTATTTTTTTATTTTATAAATGCCAGTAGATACATTCCTTGTATAAAAGAATTTATGGGAAAAAAAAAAAAAAAACACCCAGCATGATACTGTAAATGAAGGCCAAACAAGTGAAATTCCTGCTAGTAAACACTAGGGGATGGAGACAGGTTATTAAAAAAAAGTGAATAAAAAATGATATATTAGAGGGAAGGAAGATACTGTACTGATAGAACAAACATACAATAATTTTATTGGGATTTAATGTGACAGTGAAGTAGAAGCAAAGTGAAGCTTTAAAAAATGTTATAAATAAAAATCTGAAAAGTGTGGTGTGCGTTTCACTTCAGACACCTCTAACTAAAATCCAGTGGAACCGAATGCCTTCAGAAGTCACCTGATTTGTAAATGTGTAATATAAATGCAGTATAAATACAGCTGTTCTGTGAAGCCCTCAAAGGTTTGTTAGAGAACATTAGTGAACAAACAGCATCATGAAGCCCAAGGAACACACCAGACAGGTCAGGGATAGAAGTTGTGGAGAAGTTTAAAGAAGGGTTAAGTTATGAGAAAAAATATCCTAAGCTTTTAACATCTCACGCGGCGCTGTTCAATCCATCATCCGTAAGAATATGGCACAACTGCAAACCTACCAAGATATGGATGTCCACCTAAACTGACAGACAGGGCAAGGAGAGCATTAATCAGAGAAGCAGCCAAGAGGCCCATGGGAACTTCGGAGGAGCTGCAGAGATCCTCAGCTCAGGTGGTAGAATCTGTCCACGGGGCAACTATTAGTTGTACACCACAAATCTGGCCTTTATGAAAGTGTGGGGGAAAAAAAGCCATTGTTGAAAGAAAGTCCTAAGAAGTCCCAGGTCCACATGGGTTGTTGCAAAACTGTGTTACGTCCCTGACGTATTATATATATATTTTTATATTATTCTTTGTGTTACCTGCTTTCTTGGGTGTGTTTCTCTCTCTGTTTGTAAAGCAGGTTTAATTGGCCTCTACCGTGGAGAGGGCTGCTGGTTGGAGGATCAATCAGTGATGTCTGCCTTACTCCAGTCTCCTGTGTCTCCATTGGACAAGCACTTCCTGAACCTGTGTGCTTTACTCCCGCCTCCTGCGTCGCATTGTACAAGCGTCCCCTGAACCTGTGCGCCTTTCTCCCGCCTCCTGTGTTGCCATTGGACTAGCACTTTGTGCAGCTGTATTTAAACACCATCCTGCCTGCTGCTCGAGAGACAACTGCTTGGCTTGTTATGGTGTTTTGCTTGCGTATATTTGATTTACTGTCTATCGACTTTTTGCTGCCCTTTTCGACTTCAATTTTGTAATTGCCCCTTTGTGCATGAATTTGTATACTTTGTAAATATCATCCTGTACACAGTGGTAAGTAGGGAGTCGACGCCCTTTTTGTCGACACCCCCCCAACCCACATTTTTCTCCTGGTTATGCTAGTCAGGGAGTTGGGTAAGACTCGATGTATATATTTTGGTTTGTTTTTGTTGTTAAGTTAGGTAGACTTTCGTGGCTCTAGTTAGTGGGTTTTGTTTATTATTTTGGCATTGTCGGCTCCTGAAGATATTACCATCTTTGTAAATACTTGTACATAGAATTAAACTGCAGTTGATCTCAACCCCCTGTTTATTTCCCCATTATTTTCTTTTCTTTTCCCAATTTTTTCCTTTATTGTAATAAATTTTACTTTTTGGTGTTTTTTTTAAAAAGTAAAACAAGTTTTGCACTGTCCACAGATAGGTTCATTCATTCAGATTAATTTGCAAATCCTTTTATCAGATCAAATCCTTGCATCAAAAATTTTTATTTCTTTTTCCCATCTACATTGCACAAATGCTCCGTCATTGCATTTAATTAAAAAAAAAAAAAAAAAAGGTCTCTGTTTCAGTCGATACAAGAGGTAAAGTTACAATGGCTTCGAGTTGCATATTTTGGCACTGAAGCTCTTTAAACTTAATGAAAATGGAAAAACGGATAAATGCACATTAACGGATCAGCGCTCGAAATAAAGAGAAGAAAATAAAATTAAAAGAGGACTTAGGCTAGATTAATGTTTGAGGCTTGGAGAAAAACAAAAAAATATAATTACACACCTCATTTATGACTGATTTTCTGTTTCCAAATTGTGGGGAAAAAAAGAATAAAGAGATCAAAAAACACAGAAAATAAAAACTAAAGAAGAAACAGCGACTTTAGCTTTATGCTATTTATTATCCTTAAAATTGGGTTTGTATGTAAAAGGTGAACTTGTGATTGAGAAATAAAATCTAGTGCAAAAGATGAAACAACGTAAACATGTAGCGTGTGATTGTGAATTTCAAAAATTACTGTATATGTATAAAAACACAAACTGTTGCATAACTCTGCAAGATGACCATCATATACTGTACAGTCTACATTTATACATCCAAACACTGCTTAATCCTGGATTCTGATTGGTCAGAAGGTGTTGATTAGTTTTCTGTAAGAGCAGCTCGGATATATTAATGTGCTCATTCTAATACATTATCATTTCTATAGAAACATCTGACGATTATGATGAGGTGTTGATATGGTGAAGTGTTTTGTAAAGAGATGTTTATTTAACATTTATTGAAGGAGTCTTCAGTGTCAGTGCTAAAGACGTGATGTTAGGGATAAAGCTGTTTACTCTTTTTTAATTATGTACGGAAATTGTAAAATTGTTGTCAAATCACTGTGAGGAATAAAAAACATGCTGTTATAGGAAACTAATCAACATTATAATTGTAACAGTAGCTCTTCTTCATCACATGTTTCACACCTGAGTGTGCAGTTATGGATCAGCCCAGGTGTTCATGGCAGAAACAAAACAATTTTAATGTTCATGATTTTTTTATCATAACCATCATCATTCATCATTCCTGTTTGATTGAAATTAGAATTAGATATGAAAGTAGCAATGGATCCGATATTGTCTTTTATCCAAAAGCTTTACTTGATGCTAAAATATAATGCCGGTGTAGGAAAGGAGACGAAGCTGTATAAACAGGCAGGCTTTTCATAAAACACATACACCTTTAAGTTCCTCTATGGAATGGAAGTTTCCAGTGAAGTCGCCTGGCTGGAACCAAATGTCAGCGCCCCTAAGCTTGATAGTGCAGTTTGTCTTCCAGTCCTGCAGGGGGAGCTCTAGACCTGGAACTCGAACATGTCCGCTTGCTTTTTGGCCAGCTTGGCGACCTCATCACGGATGGCCTGGACCAGAGCCGAGGTGGAGAGCGTGATGGGAGTGATCACGTCTACGTGTTCATTGGACAGAGAGAACGGCTGATCCGGTTCTGCCTGAGGATGGGATACCGCCTGGCTGGGGTTCCACGGGAAAGGACTTCCTCGAGGGTAA
The DNA here is from genome assembly GCA_030014305.1 of Clarias laeviceps. NCBI lineage: Eukaryota > Metazoa > Chordata > Actinopteri > Siluriformes > Clariidae > Clarias > Clarias laeviceps. The sequence continues at coordinate 31,641,122 of JAQMYJ010000038.1, forward strand.
CGCGGGTTCGGGAAAGCTTCTGCGTAACCTGGCAACGGAACCTGAAACAGAAATCGCTGCTTTAGTAATGTTCAAGTTTTCCGGCAGAAATAGGGAAAGGTGCAAATCTTTTGTCTTATTCATTTCAAGAAAGAGAAAAAAAAAGAGATGAACCATGTCTATAGCTGCTACAACTTAGGAAATAACATTAAATATGATTAAAATAATGTTAAACATTAAATGTAACTAAAAACAAACACAAGTAAAGTGTATCATGACCCAGTTTATCACAATCTCAGTCCTGCATTGTCATATCACTCATCCCGATTCTTGTCTTATGTTTAACAGGACGTTATATCAGGTAAAGTGTACAAGTAGAGTAAATCACATACAGCGCTACCTCGGCATACGAGTTTAATCCGTTCCGGAGGCGAGTTCTTAAGGTGAATGTTCATATTGTGAAACGCTCTTTCCCATAGGAAATAATGTAAATACAGATAATCCGTTCCAGCCACCCGAAAATATTACCAATATTACCAATTTCCAACACTGTAATCATATTTTTGCATATAAAAAGTATCAAATCATTTAGAAAAGACAAATACTGTAAATTAATTGAAATATGAAATAAATGGACATTAAAACTCACTTAACCTTAATTTATGATTCCTCTTGGCACCGGCTGCTTTAAAAACCTAAACTGAATTTAGTACTTGTGCACTAAATCTTGCACAAAATGAAAAAAAAAAAAAAAAAACTCACACACACAAAAAAAATGCATAAAATCACTTCACTTGGCTTTCCACTAACGCAAACAAGTTTTGAGTGGCTCCCGGACGTACGCGCAACTGGTTCTGTCGGTTCGGTCGCACGTATGCCGAAACTGGGTTGTATGCCGAGGCAAAACTCTTGCAAAAGTTTGGTTCTTATTTGCAATCCTGGGCGTTCATATGCCGAGGTACCGCTGTACAGGAAGGCTATACTTGTTTTATAATAGGTGTTATTAACATTACACAAGACTACGCAGCTCGGTTATGAGTCAGGACTCCCTGTGAGACCGTATGGTTATAAAAGAGTCTCGTACAGATTCAGTCCACGGTGAGGACACGTCCTCGGGCTCTGGGGGATACGACATCCACGAGGGACTGTGATAGGATGAAGGAGGCGTGGAGATGAAGTAGCCGGGGTAGCCTGGCCTGCTGGTGGGGATGGCGTACACAGCAGTCATCGGGTTTCCTGTGAGACACGTGTGACACGTCATTTCATTACGGTTCTGCCACTCAGGGTTCCTAATGCTCTAGAGAAGCTATAATAACGCTGTTCAACACATAAACAGAATAAAATAAATGAAGAATATCACATTGTTTAAAACCCATGACTTTGTTTTATTAGTCCTGGTTACGTTTTAAACATAAATACTTAATTAGAAATATTTCTGATTAAACAGTACTCTAGCATGTTCCTCCTCATTGTATTGACTCTTTCTTTTCACTCACGTCTTCATCCTCGTTATGCGGGTGTTTGCTGCTGTGTACAGTTTTTCTCTCTTAGAATTTCTGTGTTTATTTCTATTTCATTTTTTCTTGTTTTAGTCTGACTGTGGTCCGTTTCTTGTTTTTGATGACTTGCATTGCATTTAATTCACTTTTGTTTTAACTTTATTAGCCCCCATGTAGTCATTCCTATTTTGCTGGACACACACATGCACTTTTTTTCCTTTTCCTCAATATGTAAAACTTTTATATATTATTGCCGAACATAGGTACTTATTGACCTCTACAGAATGAGAAAATGATGGAATTGACAGATTTAAATTAAAAAAGGAGTTGTTTTTTTTTATCTTTGTCTAGCAGTCTTCTTATTCTATCTGGCATTTATTTGTTTTTGTTATTTTTTATTATTATTATTATTTTCTTCTCGTACTTTGATTCCACTTCTTAATTTATGATTGGCTTCAAAAGCACAAAGAGAGTAATATAGATAATAGCACTGTAGTAAATCTATTAGACAGTAAAAACCTTAGCATTCCTACACACACACACACACACACACACACACACACACCTGAGTGGTTGGGTACAGGCTCAGTGGTGACAGGTGGGAGTGGTGCCCTGCTGACTGGCACGTACGTGCTGCTGTCCTGCTGACTCTGCTGCATGTCTGGCACCGACGATTCAGAGCTGCGAGCTTTTGGGCCGAGATCCGAGGTAGACCTGAAGACGATTGAAACATGCATTAACTGGAAAAGACCACTAGATGGCAGTACATAGCTACAGAAATGATCAAACATGCACACTGACAGTCTGTGTTTAGCACTGGACTTGATTCTCACACCTCTGTAAGGAGCTCCTGGGTGCTGGACCTGTTCTGGGAGGAACCGGAGGAGGAGAGTCCGTGACCATCTCCGGGAGCTGAGTGAACCTGAAGGTCTGGACAGTGCAGGGAACATGAGCGCTACATGAGACGGACATTCAGATACATAATGTTGTGATATTGTAATGGGGAAGTTGAACAGCGAGTCACTTCACACCTGGACATTCATCTCCCCTGTGACCAGTTTGGATTCTGATTAGATATTAATCACATACAGTTAAAATACGACACAAGTGGGCACTGCAGAATGTACGGAGAGGGAATTAATCAATGATGTAATGTGTCAAGGTTTTTAATGATGTCATACAATGGGAGGAGCTTTTATTATAATGCTTAAGGACGTACTGATGATGATCATGTATTAGGAGATTTTTTTGGATGATGCGTTGTGAGAGGTTGTATGATAATGTAATGCAATTGAAGATGGTTTCTGATGATGTAATCCATTCGGAGAGGTTTTGCAATGTTGTAATACATACATTTGTGATGATGTAATTTTTTTAGGTGCTGTGATGATGTTTCAGTAGAGGTTTTGTGATGATGTAATACATTAGGACAGGTTTTGTGATAATATAATTGATTCTTTTGCGATGATTTAATGCATTAGGAGGGCTTTTTGTTATGATGTAATGTTTCTGTAGGGGTTTTGTGATGATGTAATGGATTAGGATGGATTTTTGTGATGATGTAAGGTTTCATTATGGGTTTTGTGATGATGAAATGTTTCAGTAGGGGTTTTGTGAAGATGTAATGCATTAGGCCGGGTTTTGTGATGATGTAATGTTTCATTAGGGGTTTTGTGATGATGTAATGCAATAGGATGATTATATTTTGTGATGATGCAATGCATTCGGAGGGGTTTTGTAATGATATTGGGTTTCAGTAGTTTTTGTTTGATGATGTAATGCTTTAGGAGGGTTTTGTGTGTAAATGGTATAGTAGGGGTTTTATGATGATGTAATGCAGGGGTCTCCAAATCCGTTACTGGAGGGCCAGTGACCAGCACAGTTTGTAATTCACCAACACCTAAACACACCCACTGAACCCAGTAATTAACAGATTAGTTAAATCAGCTGTGTTTGAGAAGAAGGATCACCAAACTGTCCTTCCAGGACTGGATTTGGAAACCCCTGATGTAATGGTTCAGTAGGGGTTTCGTTATGATGTAATGCATTAGGATGGAATTTGCTGATTAGGTGATACATTAGGAGGGGCTTTGTTTATGATTTAATGGATAGAACTTTTAAGGTAATTTAAAGGTAGAGTAAATAGGTTACTTTGACCTGAAAGGCCTTGGATATTTGAGGATATTTGTGTGTGGTTTAGAAGCTCACCTGTTTGCCCAGGCTGCACTGATAGAGGTCATGACCATAGGGTGGTACCCACTGCAGTCCTCGTTGGGCGTGGTTCATGGTGTCAGGTGCGCTAGTTGCCTCCTCGGGGTAGGGAATCGAAGGCCCGGGGCTGTAAGGGCTGATCGCTTGGTGCTGCTGGTGGTAGGGGTTCCTTCTGCTGGATGAGGTGTGTCCTGCAGAAGCCAGGCTGAAGGCTTCCTCTAACAGCAGGTGCATCTGCTGACGCACTTCATCTATAGAGGGCTGTGAACTCAGTGTGGATGTTTCAGACTGACCTTTGACCCGCTTCCCGTAGCCGAACTGACGACGAGCAGCCAAGCTATCCACATTGGTTTCCTCGATGATCTCGGGCTCCGTCTGAGTAATGAACATGAAGATGACATGAACAGATTCAGCCAAAAGGCAATACATGATGCCACCAGCCCTCGTCCAAAACAATCTATAGATGTTTCAGCTAAAGTGGACATTGATATTCTCCTAGGATAGTAATTAAAGCCTGTGACTGACCCTCGTAAATGGGGTTTAGAGACAAACCTCAGGCACACATGACTGGACTGACAATATCAACACTACAGCACTACAGCATTAATCCATGTGGGTTTTTTTTTTTTTTTCATTCCTGTTGTTGCAAACTATTCCAAATGAAAAGACTTAACAGCAAATTAAAAAAAATTGAAACCCTGTATTGATGCGATAAATTGATGAAAGGTTTTACCATCTTAGTGCATTTATATCCTGAAACCCCCATGACTTTCATCTTACATGCTTTTCATAAATAATCTCTGTGTGTTCTAAATATCATGCGTTAGAGAATACACACTGAGCCGCTGTTTGAGATCTGTGCATTTTGCTGCTGCTGCTTTGAGCGCTGAGAGAGCCGCGTTTATTTATCACTTGCCTCGGCTCCGCCTCCTCTGATTAATAGCCGGGGCTGAGCTCGTAAACGCTGAGTTAGTGCAGTAATGAAAAACGAAGCCCATCTGCAGTCTACTGCAGGTGTGTGTGTGTGTGTGTGTGTGTGTGTGTGTGTTAGAGTGAAATCTCTCTCTGCCTCAGTCCACCATCTTTCCTCCTTCCTTTCCTCCATCTTTCTTATGTCACAGGAATCCGTAGTACCGCACGGCAGCGCTCGTAAATCGTTTTGTGCTTGACTCGGGGTTCTGCAGTAATCTCAGATGGATCCTCTCACTCTGATCAGGACATCAAGCTGCAACTGTAACTGGTTTACTAGATATTGCACCAGTGGCAAAAAGATTACAGGGTGATGAGATTCCTGTTGCGAAATCCAGTCGTTTTTATTAAGAGCTGAATTAAAGCTGAAATAGAGTGATATGAAGTTTTCGATGTTTAATAATGAATGAAATACGGCTAGTTTGAGAGCTACCAAATCCCTCAGTAATAAAAACACATTTTGCTCACAGGCAAGCCAATCTAAATACACCAATGTGCTGTATGTACCTCTGTGTCACGTTAAAGGTCGAACAATAGTTCTTTTGGAAAAATATTCCCTGGATTGCATCATATAAACTGTGTAATGTAAAATTCCTTGGAGGAAACCAGAGGACCTGGAGAGAACAAACTAAAAACTGGGAGAATGTACACAAGACTGGAGGTGAGATTCAAAATAAAACAAACTAAAACAAAAATGAAATCCATCCAAGTGCACCGCTGCTCTTTCGCTTGCCTGTAGCTTCAGACGTCTGGCATGGACCAACTACGGTCTGAGGACATGCTTGCCTGCTGAGCTTCAGGGTTAGGCTCCCATTAGCCAGTTTCCCAGACTCCAAAAATGTTTAAAAAAAAAAAAAAAAAAATCATTTTTAACTAAAAAATGGGAAAAATCCCGCCCACTCTAAAGTGGTACTAAACTGCAGTGGAAACGCAAACCGAGTCGAACTGAGCCGTGCGGTGCCGTAACGAGCCGTGCCGAGCCGAGTCGTACCACGCAGTGGAAAAGCGCCTTAAGTGTCACCCTGTCAATCCTGATTATGTTCATACAGATTTGATTGTTTAGGTCTTTTCCATTGTTCCATTAAACACACTAAAATTCCTCCTCTACTACATGACATCTTATCATCAGAGCTGTAGAATGATGACCTCGTACTTTTCCCTCCCTTCTCTCACTGAAACACCAGTACAGCAGCTCGACTTAAAAAAAGAAAGAAAGAAAAAAAAAGGCGCCTAGGAGACAGTTGCACTACAGATGACTCACGTCGTAGCCGCTGTTGCGGATGCCTTTCCTGGGCCGTTCTCTCATTACCAGCAGGTCCATCTCGGTTCCTCCGGGACTCGGACTGTTTAACGACTGTCTGCTCCGATACGCTGGATATTTCACCTCAGAGTGTCTGCAATTAACACACACACGCACACACACACACACACACACATGGTAATCATATTGTTCTCATCCTAGACTGAATGTGATTGGACAGAAATGATAACTAGGCTGTAAATTGCTTCAGGATATACTGTATGTAAGGAGTCTCTACTGTCAGTACTTTGTAGCATGTCAGATGTCAAGCTGCAACATTTCCAACAAGAGTTTGTGTTTTGTGGTTTCTCAGGAGCATCTTGGTTTAGAGATGTTCCACAACATCTAATAAGAAGAAGCCTTTATGTACAGTATCACACATACATTACAGTAATGGTGTTTTGGTCCTGCTACGTGCCATCCGGCACATCGGGCGACAGATAATCCCCACTCTGGAGCTATATACTGTATGTTGTTTCTGTGGCACTTACTTAAGGGGGCATGTTGCCAGCCTGACCCCTGATTATCATTCACACAGTAGGGGCAATTTGGAAACGGCAGTTAACCTAATCCAGTGGTTCTCAAACATTTTCTGTCATTCCCCACTTAAGGCGGTGGGCGAATTTTCAAGCCCCACTTGTCAACAAAA
>JAQMYJ010000038.1:31660642-31672491 GCA_030014305.1 Clarias laeviceps
TCCTGCACCATAGAGAGCATCCTGACGGGAAACATCACGACCTGGTTCGGAAACAGCACCATGCAGGACAGACGAGCCCTACAGAGGGTGGTGCGATCAGTTGAGCGCATCATCCGCACCGAGCTCCCTGACCTGCACTCGATCTATAGCAAGCGGTGCTGGACCCATCTACACATATGCTTCTTGCACTCTCTCTGGACATTCTGGACATTCATTGACACTAGTGGCCACTGCACACCTGCACATTCGTGGACATTAGTCACACCCCCTGGACATTCTGTTTCCCTGATGCACATAGTCACTTTAAATATGTGAATTATGACACTTTCAGGCATATTTGCACACCCCCTGGACCTTTCTATTTATATCCAGCTTTATTCCCACACAATAATTCCATAATTCTATATTTTCCATATTGTACAGCTGTTTTTCTTATTTTTCTTATATTTTTCATATATTTTTCTTATATTTTTTATATATTTTTCTTATATTTTCTATTGTACAGATATTTTATACCTTCTTAGTTAAATTTACTTTCTACAGTATTTTTCTTTTTCATATTTATTTCCTATTAATAGTCTTTTATTTTAAGGTCACGAGCAGTCGTCTAAGCATTTCACTACATATCGTACTGTGTATGACTGTGTATGTGACAAATAAAATTTTAATTTGACAAATAAAATTTGAATTTGAATTTTGATTTATTTGAACTTTTAAAAAATAAATAAAAAAAATTACAAATCAGATTTTTAAAAATATTTCTTGTTACAATAAATATATAATAAACAATAAATTAAATGCAAGCTGGGTTAGCCTATTTTATTGCTTATTAAGCATAAATGTATTCTTTTGATAATTTTCTGATTTCTAGAAATAAATGCTTAAAATGAGTAAAAGTATCTGCCAATAGAACAAGAAATTTACACTTTACATTTTATTTAAACATGTCTAGAAATATGTAAAAAAAAAAACTCTTATATATGTTTTTTTTTAATGTTCTAATCCCACAAACCTAATACATTTACCAGAAACATTGTGCGAAATAATTAGAATAATATTTAAAAATTTGCTAGTCTAGCCAATTTCAGCTGTTTTGGAGAAATAATTTTATAACTGCACCAAAAATGCCCATTTTTAGCGTTATACTATCTCACTTCGAACAATAATCATTTAAAATGGAAATTATTAGTATTTCTTTATGAGTATTAATACTAAAACTGGTGTTCTTGGAGCATATGACCTCTAAATATCATTGCTTAAATTAAAGCATTCCGTGCAAAATTAAGAATTTTTTCCAAAAACAAATTCTGTAGTGTCGAATTCATGTTGCAATATCTTAACAATTTAGCATTTTAGAATAATACACTTTTTCAGGTTTATGTCTTTTCATGTGAAATCTAAATTGGCCAAGTTTCATCTGAATGACAATTAAGATGATTTAAAGATTTAAATTTTTTTAAAAGTTACAGACACTACATAAAAGGGCATAAAATTGTATTTAGCAAATTTGATTAAATCTGATTAAAATACAAATGTGTATGCATATTTACAAAAAACGAAGCATGGATCAGGAGATAAGAAGCATTAAGTATTATGGTAAATCGTGTTATATGATCAGATCTGAAAATTAACTTTTTCACTTAGGTGAGACTTTTTAGCACCAAGACCATGTTTTTAAGTAATTTATTTCCACCCCCCTTATCTAATTTATTATTCATCTTTTAAAACAACATTAAGCAACTGATACCAGGACAAAACAATTTCCCTCTGGGATTAATGAAATTCTTTGAATCTTAAATCTTGAATGGTTTTGGATTCCCAAAGGGGAAATCTGTTGTTTTTGGCAGGTGTTCCAATGCTGTTTATCCATCTACAGTTACATGTCCATGTCCTCACTTACATTATAGCAGCTATAAACAGTCATTCCCATAAGCTTATTTTACTACATAAGTTATTTACTGTAAATAGGCCACTAATACACGTCTGGTTAGATGCTAACTGCATTTCATAGGCTTTATACATATACTTTGCAAAGTGACAATAAAGGTGAATCTAATCTAATCTAATCTAATCTAATCTAATCTTATATAATATAATTCCCTCACCAGCCTCTTTTAATCTCTGGAAGTTAATAAAGCAGAAAATACATCATCATACACCTCAAAGACGCCTAAACTCTTCTGTCCTGAAGATTCCTGAAACCCGTAAAGTTACTGTTTTACCTCTGACCGTTACACAGCACTGACACTGGAGACTCCTTCCATAAAGATTAACCAAACCTCTTGTTGTAGAAAACTGTGTTACAGTACGTTTATGGGAACACTGTACAAGTCTCTCTGAATGAGTTGTTACCATAAACTTAGAACAAATGCTCGGATATAAACCTGCGCTACTACAAATCAACGCCTTCCGGCCAATCAGAATCCAGAATTTCATTCTAGTCATTTAGGTATTTAAACACCATCTTTTTTTATATAGCTGATTCTGACACTTTACTTTGACAAACTCGAGAAAACCCAATCGTGTCTATATGGGAAAATCATTTAGATTCCTTAATTTTATTTCTCTAAAACTTTTTTCTATAACCGGATTAAACTTTGAGCCGCTTTAATCGATTTATGCAATTAAACTAGAAGTCATGGAAACGTTAAACACATTACAGCTAATTTGCTTCCAACTGTCACATTAAACCTGTATAGAAACACTCAGTATTATGTTCATTAACTAATCATAAAGACAGATCAAGTCCTACCATTTTATAATAGCAAGTTTTCACAATTTTAACGCTTTTAACCCACACTCCAAACCACGCCCACTTGAAAACACATATTTTAGCCTGGATTATTTTCTCTATACATTGTAAAGTTCACATCTTGTACAGACTTTAAATATTTATCTTTACCTCTTATTACACACTCACTGTATGTACTTTTTTGATGAAAAAAGATAAAGTTTAATTGATGTTAGCAGAGGAAAGATGTCATTTAGCTGTTTTTATTCATTTATTAATATACTTTTCCCCCCAGTTTAGCAGACTTGATACCCTGCATAGCACAGCCGGCCTACTTTCACAAAAACACAAACCTACAGAGAATTTCTGACCTTGTTCCCAATACAAACTCTGCTTATTTGGGTCTACACTCAGACACACACACACACACACACACACACACAATTTTTGGACAGCATCAATCAGCATCACCTTGTAAACTGTCCGAGGATGTAGCAAAAGTCATAAACCTTCCTTGTGATTGTAAATGCAGCTTAACACATAAGAAGACGCAAGTTGCATACGTACCTGGTGATAGTAACTCATGTCTCTCCGGTAACTCGTCTGCGTGAAAGAGAACAGTGCAGAAAGTCATTTACGGTCTCTCCCTCTGTCTCTTTAATACTCATAGTCCTGAGTGCATTAAGCATGTAATAATACAGTAAAAATAATCCCATAATAATATGAGAAACAAAAGGAAGGGAGAAAATGCCTCCACCCCGATGTCTCTTTACCTTGACCCGTGGATTCAGGTTGACAATCCCGTCGGTTTTTAATTCGCTCTTGTTTTTGTGGCAAAGAACAGCAGTGATGATGATGATGATGATGGTGACGATGCCGATCGGAGCCAAAACAGAAGCAATGATCCAGAGGTTGTTGGAAGGGCCCTTCACCACAGCTGCTGGATGAAATTATACAAACTAACATCTTTCTAACATTAACCATAGTATGAGCTCATGATTTCTAAAATAAATCTAACCACGCCTATACCTTCAGAACACATTCTGACCACACCCACATGCTTCCACAGATATTTTTCTCCACAACCCACTTTTCTCCCACCCATCCATTCCGCACACATGCTTTGACCATGCCTTCTTTCTCCCTGTCTTTCAACGTGCTGACCACACCCAGCTACTGGCCAGACCTAATCGTTTGGAACGATTTGGCCAGACACACTTGCTCCCAGAAACACTCAGACCACACCCAACTGCTTATACGGAAACTCATCACTTTTCCAAATCTTCTGACTACACCTGCTTCTTTTACACAAGCTCTGATTTAATTTCTATATGATGTGACCATGCCCACTTTCTCTAACGGCCACTCTGACCACACCCACTGCCTTCTGTACATAGTTAGACTATGCTTACTGGTCCCTCCTGGTCCCACCTGCTATTACAGACACTCTGACCACACTTGCAACTATACACACTATGACCACACCCACTTGCAACTATACACACTATGGCCACACCCACTTGCAACTATACACACTATGGCCACACCCACTTGCAACTCTACACACTATGGCCACACCCACTTGCAACTATACACACTATGGCCACACCCACTTGCAACTATACACACTATGGCCACACCCACTTGTAACTATACACATTATGATCACACCCACTTGCAACTATACACACAATGGCCACACCCACTTGCAACTATACACACAATGGCCACACCCACTTGCAACTATACACACTATGGCCACACCCACTTGCAACTATAGACACTATGACCACACCCATCTGCCACAAAAGACATTCCACTCTGACCACACTAACTTGCAACTATAGACATTCGGACCACATCCACTTGCTACTATAAACACTCTGATTAAGCAATTACGTACAATTCGACCACACCCACATTCTATTACAGAAACTCTTACCCCACCCACTCTCATCCCACACCTATTCTGTTTACAAATAACTTCTTCTACAAAAAATCTGACCACCAACTTACTCTTACAGATACAATAACTGCACCAAACCGGACATGCATTGCCTGATTCCATGGACACCCAGACCACTCCCATCTGCACCTGCAGAAGCCACACTCACTATTCCCACACATGCTTTGCACACTCTGACCTGGTCTCTGGTGTTGAACACACTCTGCCTCAGACTGCAAATTTTGAGAAATCCCACCAATACCCATAGGTCCTCTGGCCATGCTTAGATGTAGATACTGTGCCCACTCCCACCCACTTCTACTCATCAAACAGCAGATGCTATTCTCCCAGTGCGAAAATGTGTGCCTTTTAGAGCATTGCAGGTTAGCAGGGCTCTTTATTATGCATACGTTAATAATAAATATCTTGTCATTCCCTTTTTCCCACTTTTCCCGATTTCCACCCACCTTCAAAAATCAAGCCCATTCCTGAGGGCGTGGCCAATCCGCTTCCTAGAACTCCTAGCCAAGGATGGCTGTAGCGCTACAGCAATAGGGTGAATGTGTTTCTATTCTGCCACTCAAGAGCCAGAATTTCTTTTAACTAAGCTTACAGTGATGCTGTACTAGTGCTCTTTGTTCTACAATCTTCATGTCTTAGTGCCTGCATGAGAATAAAGACATCCCACAGAATCCCAGTTGTGCTTGATGTGTTTATGTTAATGCTTTCATTTGCACATGCCTAAAGCAATGCTAATAATATGTTTCTGAACAAATCCCACATCATACACATGCACATTGCAAGAATACTTCACTGTTTTGTCTCCCCTGATTTCTTGCCAAGGTTCAGCATTTCATCCTTCTCTCCTCTCTGTAGATAACTGAAGAGGTTTATAGCACCTCTATAGAATACAAGAATGTGTGTGAGGCGCTCAGTTATACCCCTGTGTAGTTACACAAGTGAAAGTGGATTAGGGGATTAGTGTAGAGACACTCATTTTCAAGTCGAATCCCAATGCTGTCAGTTGTCTGTCAGTAAGGCAGGTAGTGCAGCACTGATTTAAGTAAGAAAAGGAATGTAGCAAACCTTCAGCTTGGAGCTGGACAAAATATCCCAGTGTCAGCGCCATGGTCTGAGAGTCCACAGTGTTCAGGATTTTAGCTGCAGTTGTACCAGGGAGGGGCGTTCCATTCAACTGCACGTAGTAGGTAAGTTCAGCAGGGTTCTTTGGGCCTACCACTCGCCTCATGCCAACCATCTGAGATTAGAGAGAAAGCACAAAGCAGAGATGTCTGGGTTATAGATTTCACTTTTCTCACCATAAACCAGTGACTCAGATAATAAAATACTTGACCAGTTTGATTTGGATCCCATCAAAATAGACAATTTTGTCTCTCACACTCATTCTCTACAGGGTCACAGGAGGCCTGGATCTTATCCCAGCGGACTAGGAGGACACAAGGCAGGAGAAAACCTGGTCGGGGTGCCAATCGGTTACTCACTCATCACTCATAACGCTTTATCCTGTATTCAGGGTCGCGGGGACCTGGAGTCTATCCCAAGAGGCTTAGGGCACAAGGCAGGGTACACCCTGGACAGGGTGCCAATCCATCACAGGGCACACACATACACACACTCATTCACACAATACGGGCAATTTTGGGAATGCCAATTAGCCTAACCTGCATATCTTCGGACTGTGGGAGTAAACCAGAGTACCTGGAGGAAACCCACCAAGCATGGGGAGAACATGCAAACAGAGACATGAATCGAGCCTGGCCGGGAATCGAACCCGGACCCTGGAGATGCAAGACGACTGTGTGCTAACCGCTACACCACCATGCCGCCCCAATTGATCACACTACAGGGAATTTTTCGAAATGCCAATTAGCCTTCTCGTCATGTTTTTTAACTCTGGGAGGAAACCCACCAAGCATGGTGAGAGGATGCAAACTCCACACACACAGACCCAAATGAAGGACTCGAACCCTTGACCTTGAAGGTGCGAGGCCACACAGCTAACTACTACGCCACCATGCAAACCTTAATTCATCACATCCAGCATCACTTCTAAGAAAGCACTACTACCCATACTGTAGTACCATGATTAGTGGTGGTTCTATGGTGGTATTTCCAATGTATAATGGTATAAAAAAAAGCTAAGCAACAGTTGACCTGTACTAGTACCTTCATCACACAACCACATCACACTCCTTTACTTGAGACTCAGAGTTACCTGAACAGTGTAACTGCCAACCGTGGTGGCCCGTTTAAACCGGGCACCCTGCTGATGTGCTACCATGAAGAGCTCTGCCAAGTGTTCCTCCATCAGACTGGCGAAGCTCTGGTACTGACCCGCCAGAGACGAGTTCTCCACATCCTGAATCACTGCACAAAGCAAAACGTGGAATGTCTAGTTATTTCCTACTGCTCAACGGTTAATCTAAGCACACTGCAGCAGACCTAGCTCAAGAATTATTGACCATCCTGACAGGAACAAGAATGCAAGACAAAGAACGGCAATCTGTCTGATAAGATCTTTCCCTTCTCCTCAGGGACGCTTGAACATAAACATTTATACGCACTCACTCGCTAACACACAGTGTCATAAAATAGAACATTACAATCATTTAATATAGTTTATCACCGTCAAGAGAAATCAGTGTCAATTATAAGATCCTGCTGGCGCGCAAGGCGAACAGATGTCCGATCAAGAAATTTTTTTGGGTGGGAGAGGGGGGTTGGTTTTTGATTTTCTCCCTAATTATTCGTAGCCAGTTTCCACCCATCGTTAGGACGCTCCTCCAAAAAAGGCTACACCTACCAGTCAGAGAGGGCTGAAGACTATCATGTGTTTCCTCTGAGCCACGTGACATCAGCCAACCACATCTTTCAGAACTGTTCACTCGCACACCATCGGGAGCGGAATGACATACTCAGTGGATGGTGCTATTTGCTGCTTGCGCTTGCAAGAGCTCACAGATGCCCAGGATTGTCTTAGAGCTGCAATTGATGTGAAAGCGATAGAGTTCTTCCTCTGTGACAGAGCTCAGCCAATCAGCTCTTTCCAGGCCCCCGGCTGTGAGAGGCTACAGCTACAGCTACAGATTTAATCAGGCGAGCTCCAGATGATGGGGAGAGCTCGTTACCGCTGCGCCACTTGAGGGCCCAAAAGGATAATAAATCTGATTGGTCAGAAGATTGTTTAATCAATTGGTCAAAATCCATGTTCCATGTTGAACAAGCCAAATTAAAAATAAAAGACAATATCTACTTGTCTAGCAAACTGAGCTAAACGCTAAAACTCGGACACTGCATCCATGGTGCTTGTCATGTTTGTATGAAGCAAATCACTAAACTCTCAGAAACTTCCTAAAGATTTTGTAATGATTTTCTACAAGATCTCAAGATTAAAAACCTCTAATCTCAAGGTTCCCTGATTAACAAGTTTACCTGTGATTACCCAGAATTCCTTGGTAGCCACTGAGGTGTTGAGGTTGTGATACTCCAAAGCTGCGGACAGAGAGAGAGAGAGAGAGAGAGAGACGAGGCATTAAAGTGAAGTTCTTTGATCCTCAGTTCAGAGGTTTTTTTTCCACAACGCTTTGGCCTATTTCTTCTGAAAAAAAAAAATCATGGTGCTTTTTTGCATATTACATACCAGTGATTTAAAAAAAAAAAAAAAGTGAAATGCTCGAGGCTTGAGAGACTTTGTGACTCTTAAATTAATATGGCTATTGAGATCATCTGGAGAAGGGGAAATGGGGCTTTTCCAGCAATTAGGGTGGAGGTGTGAGTCACGCTCTAATGGACCAGATTTATCCCCCGGAGGCTTCGCTAATTAGCAGTGGAGTTGAATCCAACACATTTAAAAATAAAAGCCAAAAAAAATCAATTACTAAAAAGTGTAGATCTAAATGTTTTTGTATCATGGCTCTGAGACAAGAGAAGATCTGTGAAGCGTCCTGGAGCAGAACCGAACAAACAAGAGCATGTGTTTTCAAGCAGGAGAGTGTGTGTTATTCCCACCCATCTGCCTGAGGGGCGCTATAATGCTCCATCCTTCAATCTCTCTCTCTCTCTCTCACATACACACAGATGCTCTCTCTCCCTCCCAGCCTCTTTCTCACTGTCTTTCTTTATCACACACACACACACACACACACACACACACTCTCCTGTAATATTACTCCCCCATTGTTAATTATTTTCCCTCTTAATTAGAATGATGACTGAGCTTTCCCTTTTGGAAAAGGGCAGGAAACAGCCTTTGGCTCCTTGTCATGCCCCATGGCCACCATCCTGCTTTTCTCTCATTACCTTTCAGTTGCAGAATATGCAGAAAACCGCAGGCTTATTCAAAAAGATTACAATACAAAGTGTACAATCCTATTCTCACTTTATTATGGCGGCCATCCTTTCTCTCTCTATTTTTCAGCGCGTTACCACAAGCATGTTTCATCTACAGTAAGTGTTTGAAACAATCTTTGAAACATTCCTTCACTTCTTGTATTCTGAGAAGTCTTCATAATCAGCTCACAACTTCTCCTCAGGTCTCATCCATCCTCTCAACTGTTCCAGAAGTCCTGACTCTGTCCGTTCCAATAACTGCATGACCTTTCTCTTTCTAATGCCACTGCAGATTTATCTACAGTCCAAAAGCCAAAACCAAAAGGGTATGAGGTGAAGCGGAGATAAGCAGCAATCATGCCGATCATGTAGCACAGAGCTGAGTGAAAAATCTAGGCCTGATCTCTGAGCCAAAGCACGCAGGAGTCACGCAATCTGCCTCCAACCATACAGCAGTTATTGTGTTCTGTATCAGATGAGACGTCAGATGCTTCCCTCCTGACCTTCAGAAGAAACGAGAACCACTTCTAAAAATAATCCAACACGACGTATTCCTTCAGCTGAGATCTTTTGAAAATAAATGTCAAAACGATCGCATCATGTTCCTAAAAATGAATTCAGCTTTGCAAGTAAAAATTTCTTGAATCTAGTCAAAATTTAATAAATTATGATAAGTCAGATCTAAGATTATTAGTCCTATTTCTACACATATCTTCAGAAGTTTTAAAGTCATATGGGAAAAGTTAGTGTCCCCTCTTTTAATTAAATTTTTTGTTTATGGCTTCTTCTTTTTTTTCCTGTGCTATTATTTGTTGAACAAAAATTAAACCCAAAAAAGAAAAGAAATATGTGAGCAATACTTCCCAGGAGTGCCAATATTCCCAGGAGTGCCAATATTCCCAGGAGTGCCAATATTCCCAGGAGTTTACGCCCCAGTACAGTCGCCCCCAGCTCAGACCGGGCAACGCTCAGACAATAAAAAAAAAAAAAAACAAGAGCTACATCTTGTACATCTTAATACAAGAGCTACTGTATTAAGTACAGTTTAAAGTGTAGTGGATTATTTTATCTGATCATAACCTCAACCAAGTGGTAGAGATGGCTCAGTCAGGTCAAAACATTGTTCAACAAGATAAAATGACTTGTGCTCAAGCAAAAAAGTTAACATCTACAACAGAAGGAGTCTCCAGATTCAGATACCTTTATGTACATTTTCCAGTGTCTTCAGGAGTGTTTGAGCTTTGCCCTTTCTCTGTAACATAACATGCAAGTTTCCAAAAAATGCCTTACGCTCTGCTGTGATGAGCGGAGGGTAAAACAGGAAGTAGCCCACCAGCTCAGCAGTCAGGCGGCTCAGCAGGTTACTGGCCACGGTGCCGTTCAGGGTCACGGTCCTGTTACGCACCACATATATCAGGGACACTGCAGGAGAACCGGACGACTGAGACACACTCAGGATCTGAGAGAGAAAACAAGACCGGAAATTAGAAAGACAAATAAAGAGCAGTGGAAATGAGATACGAGTAAAGCAGACCAGTATATACACCTATATAATATATAATATATACAATATATACATATGTAAAAGGAGAGAGAGAGGTGTATATACTGGTCTCATGTCTCATTTGTAGCTGTGTGTGTGTGTGTGTGTGTGTGTGTGTGTATTGTACATACAATTGAGAGATCTCCAAACTAGAGCTATTTTAGAAAGCTACACAAAGAACCTCTAGAAGAACCCTCAAAAAAGCATTTTTATGGGAAAAAAAGAAAGTTAAAGCAAAACCTTTAAAGCAAAATGAATTTGTTTCGTGTGCAATTCTCAAAGCAATAAAAATAATGATCCATGCTAAATTTGCACTTTCTATATTTATATTAAATGCATGTACATATACATATTTTTGCACTCACAACAATAACCTGTTTAAGAAAAAAACAGGCTGTTGCATAAAAGAAAGATCTAATTATGCCTACTTATGATGTCTTACGGAAGGAATAATATATGAGCCCATACTTGGGACGTGGCTGTTATAGAAACCTAATCAGTGAAGTGATCAAGCAAACTTCTGTCCAATCAGAATCCAGGATTTAAGAACGCTGTGGTATAAGATCATAGAAAATGTTCTTGTTATCACAGAAAAGTGAGTGTATGTGTGTGTGTGTGTGTGTGTGTGTGTCAAACCTCCACACTGAGTGAGCTGTAAGAGTTCAGAACTTTGGCCTCAGCCTCAGCAAAAGCATTCTCCAGTCTTTTCTCCATCAACTGAGCAAAGCTGCAGGACCTCAGATCATCTCCCACTCCTACAAATCTCAAGACTGTTTACACACACACAAACACACACACACACACACAAAGAGTTACATACACACCCCTCACCACGGACTTTACAGCATAAAGGGAGGCTCTTAAATTTGGATCCAAGAGTAAGAATGCTTTTAAAGCTACACATTTCCAGCCTGTGACTTTGCAGCACTTGTGTATATGCTGAATACAAGGACACAAACATTTCTTAATGTCTCAGAACTGATGATGCTCCCTGCAGAGGTGATTTCCTCCTTTAGTGAAGAGATTGTTCTGGGAATATTCTGATATACTACTGACTTTAAATGAGACCAAAAAAAAATTGGTTTCCGTTCCATCTTCTCTTTTTAGATTTAACAGCATCTTTGGTGTAAAATAAAAATTATATTTAATCCCATACAGTAGAAGGGAAAGGCGACATGGTGGTGTAGTGGTTGGCACTTGCATCTCCAGGGTCCGGGTTCGATTCCCGTCTCTGTGTGCATGGAGTTTGCATGTTCTCCCCGTGCTTGGTGGGTTTCCTC